>JANCMC010041502.1:0-297956 GCA_024363005.1 Charaxes varanes
TTCCGAAACACGGAGGAGGTCGGATATCAAATATAAACCAGTGCTAGAATGGGTCACCCATCTATCACCCGGTCGCAACTTAGCGATCTTAACTATGTAATAACTTATATTTCTATTTTTTTATATGAAAATTAGTTTACAGGAACAAACGTAACTTAAAATTAGGCTAACGATGACAGCTGGAAAAGTTAAAACTGCGTATCAGTTGTTACGCCCATCTCCAGAAACTTGGAACTAAAATAATGTTCTATATAACTATCATATAAATAAACAAGTGAACATGGAAATAAATACATAGCACAAAGCAGTACATTCAATTTACGTCATGTCTGTTATAAGTTACTTATGTTAAACTTGGATATCTTTAATATATACCTTAAAGATAGTTCATGAAACAGACGAATTTAGTGCGCAAGATACTAAGATTTCTGTCTGATAAGATAAATTTAAAGAGCGCGATATGCCAACCAAACCCATTGGAAAAAAGCAATAAAAGAGAAGATTTTCAAATAAAGAAGGAATATTTTGGTTGAGCCATTTCGTCATCATCGATCACATTACACAATAGTAATTACTAAATAATTTTAGGAACAAAATTGAGGTATGTCTATTATTGACGACTTTTTGTAAAAGCTTGTGTTCGAAATGATCATGATTTTAGTCCAGGTTGGGGTTTGAACCGAACACCTTCAACTCCATATAGTTCCAGCATCCTAATACTGTTTACTCGATAGATAGATAAAAGTTTTAACCACTGACCAGTACACACACAGTAGTTGATACACAGACTGATACAGAAATATATATTCATGACTATATACAAATTAACAAATTTTAGAAAAGCAGATAAATATATATCTAATGTTTTAGTTTCTCTTGTCAGGTTGTCCTTCGACATAAGCCTCCCCTAGTTCCTTCCACACTTTTCAGTCCCCAGCTCCATTCCTTTGATAAGTCATCTTCCTATCTCTATTTAGCAATTTCTTTGTGAATGTAATTATTATTAATTGTCAAATAATAAAACACCCAGGTACCCAATTCGACCGCAACATGCGGCTTGGTGTAAAAAGCTCTAGGATTAATTCACACGGCTGTCTGAATAATTTATAATGGATATCATTATCACATAACTTGTTTTTTTTTTGGTCTTTCTCTTATCCTCCCATGTGATACATATTCAGGAAACATATATAAGTATTTTTATATTTTTATTGTCTTCTGCCATATTGTAGAAAAGCTTTTGAAATTAATGTTTTTACCTTGCTTGCTTCCTTTGTAGAAAATAATTAATCTGTTAAGGCAAATTTTAGTTATCCGTGTAAAACGCTAGATTTTGGGTTAGGACACTAAAACCCTGGACCCTTGGTCCAGAGATGAGACGCAGTTGCCTACACATGTACCGTCATGTGCATTGCATCGTTACTTTAGTGACGATAAACGATAAATTTATTCCCCATAGTGTTGTCTTATCGAGATGACAAACGCCATCTCAATCCAAACGACATACGTCGTCTCAAATGCAGACGACAAGTGTCGTCTCATCCAGTCAATATGCGTCGTCTCAAATCAAGACGACAAGTGTCGTCTTATCCAGTCGACAAGCGTCGTTTTATCCAGACGACATGCATTAGCCGAAGCTTGAACCACACCGAGTCCCTTGCCGGCTTTATAAAAGGTACTGAAGAATATTGCGCCCCCACTTACCGACGCTGCATTATAATAGAAAGAGATAGCAACAAAGGTAATCCACTTAGAAAGAGGGAGAAAATGAACGAATGAACAAATGTGTGAGCCGAAATCATAAGCGTAATCTCAATGTGGTTCAAGCTTCGGCTGAAACCTATATATTCGATTTTTACCCTTCTGGGGGGGGGGGGACGATTTTCTTAATTAAATAGAGAAAATGCATTTTGTGGTAAGCCCCAGGCAAAATCGCAGGTACTCGGGGCAAACATTTTGTTATTTTAAAGTAAATTAGCACAAACTAAAATTACAGGGAGTACAGCTAAAACAAAACGAATTCTACGAAGCGCACTGGTTTCGCCTAGTTGTGTCAGTCTGTATTTAGTGTTATCCGGTTACAACCGCCCTTATCCGGTTTTACGGTAGAGCGCAACGGTTATTATGTAGCGCCCGGATACATTTTAGTTGGTCCTTATAATATTCCTAGACAAGATTTTATGACTCGCATTTATATCGCACTATCGTTTATTTTTCCGTGCAGAAAATATTTTTTTTGTCAACTGTACACTTGTACCATATGTGTAAGCAAGCAAGGTACATAAAAAAGCGCTATAAGGCTTTTATATTGTCTCTTTTTTTAAATTTCTGCCAATTTTTATAAATGTTTTTACTCTTTGAGTGATGGTCAACAAACATACTTAAAATGTTATTTCAACTTTTAAATGTGTAGTGATTATGTGTGTTTACCTATACGTTTTAGTGTGGTGTAGAGACAGCAGCTTCGTTTCATTGTCCTCTTATATGCCAATCTAAGAATTATTTCAATATCTCCATCCAACATTGAGATACAGCTGTTTTCATCAGTTTAACTAAAATAAGTTTTTGATTAAAAATACATACAAATAATAAAATAATATTTCAATATCTATTCACCACCACTTCATTAACTATTATGGAAATACATAATTTGTTACTATAATGTTGTCTTTATCGAATTATAAGCGGAGTATATCGTAAATGACAAAACGTTTTTTGCGATTTCCCTAAAATCGGCTTCTTTGAGTTAGGTCAGTTTAATATTAAGCATGCAACTTAACGTTCGTTGTCATATATATTTAAAAAAAAACATTGGTTTTGAGCGCATTCATATATTTGCCCATGTCTTTCTACTCAAACCTCGACCGACCACTCACCACATTAATTAATTAATTGCAATGTTTCAACACACTTAATAGTAATGTTAATTTAACCATAAACCTTCATGAATAATAATTAATTAATTGTTCTGAACCTGCAAACCGGATATGGGCGGTTGTTTCCGGATGGAATTGCAAACAGTTTGATACGGTTGCATGGCACCGGCCTTTTGTTGTTAAAGGTTTGTGCTATTTGTGTTTTTGAATAAATATTTATTACTCGTCTACTATAAGCGTGACATTCATTCATAAAACGTGACACTGGCAGTATGTTTTATGAAATAAAAGTTTTACATGGCACGTCAGACGAAAGGTTACTGGCGGTGATGTGGTAGATTGCAAGAATTAGAGAGCAGTGGTCTGCCGATAATTAATAGTTTGCGGAATTTTTATTTTAAGGGTCTGTAATTTTTTGTTTAGCAAATTAAAAAAAAGATAGTTTCCAAGTCTGCGCTGCATAGTGGTAAGGAGGAAGTACCGTGGGGATTTAGTCGGTTGGAGCTCTACATAACCCACCGGCCCTTGTGCGGATATGTATGTACCCGCGCCGGAATCCCCACGTTGTAAAAAAAAATAAAGAATAAACGTCGGGCGAATGGTCCAGTACTGACGCCATCTATGCCAAAGTACCTCGTCATTTTTTAGTATTTATAAATTATTTCAAATCTTTTGACTTTTCCTTTCTTTCTTAACCTTCGCTGAAATAAAGGGAATCAAACAAATAGAATTAAATCGGTTAAGCCATTTTCGAGTTTTAACGCAACTACCGAACAATGATTGCTTTTTCTCTATAATAAATAATTATATCTAATTTACTATCCATATACTGAGCTCTAGGTTTTTAAATTTATTCTTGCTCAAGCCCTTCATGCAAAAAATATTCGCAATAAAAAAACTGGCGGTGAGACCCTTTTACGAACAATGTCCCTTTGACGGAAATAAAATACCAGAATACCTTTCAACTAAAAATGAAAAATGCTACCAAAAAGAGATGAAACTACAAATGCGTTGAAATAACAAAGACCCGACTAGATTTTTTTCTAAAATGGATATATGTTTTTAGTTTTTATTACACATGCACACGCCGACAATGCTTTGATAACAAACGACGCGAACAAAAATACTTTATGCATTCGGCGGAAAAACAGCAATATGCGCTATATTGATTTTTCATATATTTTCCGAGATTTTTTTTTTTTGTAAATTGAATGTTTTTTTTAAAACTGAAGATTTTTGGGCTGTTCACCGGTTGACGTTACGATTATGTATATTTTTTACAAGAGGTCAACAGGCAGGTTTACCAATTACCAGGAGGTTCGAGGATGAATTGGCGGCCCATAAATATAAGTCTAGGCCAACGATAACTCCCACAAACCGAACGAAACGCGACAACAATACCATCACTTGACCTGACAGTATTGCCGCCACTTAACCACGATCTCAAGTGAGTAAGAGGTACTGGTACCCGGACGCGCCAGCCCAATTTGGCTGCAGACTAAAAGAACTGCAGGCGTGACGCTATCTGTAATTAAATAAATAGATAGAAGTACAGGAAGGGATAGAGATAAAGGATATAAATGCAGATGGAAAGGAAAAAAAGAATGCGGATACTACCATCACGGTCGGTATAGGGGGAGAGACGTTAGCGTCAGCGTAGGTAGGATAGTCTTGGGTCGTGTATCCTCCGTGGATGTAACCAGCTATTAGACAAATAGAAAGGAAAATCCACCCCATGAAGAAAAAAACTGTATGTCGGCTTTACTTCACTGCTAGTGCATTAGTTAATTTTTTATGACAAAACATATGTTCTCCATGTCAAGTATTCGACGACTTGTGACCCGTGTCTTAAACTTAAGTAATTTTTATAGCTTACTAGCTGCTGTGCCCACGACTTCGACCGCGTGGAATGAGGTGAAAAATTTTAGCGTGACGATAGCCTTCCTCTATGAACGGGGTTTCTAACACTGAAAGAATTTTTCAAAACGGATCTGTAGTCCAATTAGCGAGTTCAAGTAAGCAAACAAACTCTTCAGCTTTTTATATTAGTATAGATTAATTACTATACTTAAACTTAGTCTGAGTAGACTTTTGCATTTCAGATTTTCACTTATATATATAATAGCTTAGATCCTTGAAGAGAATTAAAACCACTTTTACGTAGAGGTATTTTACTAGGAAATGTGGGAATATTAATTTATAGTTTACGGGGTGGTCTATTCTGTAACATGTGTTCATAAAATAAGATAAGTTTTTGCATAATACTTTTACTTATAAGTATAACATCGAATCCTACGTATTAATTATTATTAGGATTCAAGGACCTGAAAGGCCTTCTAAACGGTGGACTGACGTCATAGTTGAGGTTGCGGGAAGCCGTTGGATATCATTATCACAAAACCGATCACTTTGGAAGTCAATGGAGGAGGCTTATGTCCAGTGGTGGACAATATCGGACTGAAGGAAGGAAAGGGAGAAAAGTGGAGACTTATCTTTCTCTTTCACCTACAACAGACAAAATATCGTATGTATGGAAAATGTAAGAACAATTCTCGAGTCCGACAAACATCTGCAACTGAAAAACAAAATCTGAATCGTTTGCGAAACGATTCATTGTGCAGACAGACGAGTTGACGACGGCCTCTTATCGATGGTACATTGCTATTTGTCTTGTGGAAAGTACCGATGTCAGCTAAATTGCTCTGACCGAATTGCGTCTTGAGAACCGTCTAGGAATACAAATTACTATAATTGACAGAACACACATAATAGAAGTAAATGTAACTGAAGTCACTATCAAGTACCTTTCTTTAAAGAAGTCCTTGTGTATAGCGTTTTATAACGTTATTAGAACCTTAGTAGTACACACTTAAAATTTCTATACTCTGTGTATGAATCGAAATTACAGACTTTTGTAAGTTGATTCATGACACTCCTTATCTATTCTCTATTTTGTAGTAAAAACGGAGTGTATAAATACAATCAGTTCTGTAGACATTTTTATTAAAATACAAATTGATGATATACTAAAAATAGCAGGTTTACTGAAACATTTTTTATCATGCTCCGGAGAATTAAGGAACTCTGGTCTACGTTATTCCTACATATAACCATAACGCAAAAGAGGTGCGTTGCCCTCAAATTTTTTGTAGTACAAAAGTGTTGTAATCCGGAGCCGGACATAGGTCAAAGTGTTTGTACATTTTGTCCTTGAAGACTACAAAGTCCTACAAAACTTTGCGCAGCTACACAAAGTCCCCCCTTAACACAACATGATCATTGAAATGATCATGCAAATCAAGCTATGTCTGGCCCCGGCATAATAGACATGTAAATAAGAAGAATAAATGTATATACTCATCATTAAAACTTTAGTTATTTTATTGTAAACTGATCGTACCAGTTGTTGCGTGAACGGAAATTGGATGCTTGAATAAAGCAGTAACTTTGTTGCGACTGCATTTTTCCTCCCCGGAGTATTTACAATCGATATTTGATTTGTTTTTATCCTCTAGAGGAAATTAAATTAAACCGCTCGTTCGCAATTTCTTCTTACGTTTCTATAATTTAAAATGGGTTCGACGTATTGAAACGAACTGCTTTTGAAATTGTTTACGGTTGACGTATTTTTTAATCTGTTCTATTGTGAACTAGCCTGTTTGATAATAATAACATTAATTAATAGCCTGCGGAATTTATTTTCGTATATCCACATACAGATGTGACAAACGAAAACTAAGTTATGTACCTGCGTATAAAAAAGTTGAGTCTGTCTCCGCATTAAATTAAATATCTCAGTCAATTAAATTATGTTGTATTTATATTAATGAAACGAATAATAATTAATACAGTTCATCTCAATTTGACCATTTAGGCGTTTCACAAGTGTAATATGAAAAAATATTATCAAATAAATTATAAAGCGAAAATCTGTTGTACCTTGAAAACTCCAAAAATATAATGAACTTCAGAGCCATCAAACAATATTTTTAGCATTCAAACACCGCTACATATGAAGTTGTGCAGATTAGCCTGTAATTTGTTGTGGGATTATTGCCTGAGCTCGTTTATAACCGCAACGGTACCGTATTTGTTTGCTGCTTTACGTCAAACATCAAAAATGGTTTAATATATACTCGACTGATGACAAAAACAATGAAATCACATACAAATTTTATTAAGGGTAAATTGTCTTATCTATATAAGTTATAGATCACAAGTTCAACGCGTTTGGTCACAAATCATTAGATTTGCGTAACATATGCAATTATTTAAAACAATATTCAAATGTTTAATTCTTTGTACAACGTATATCTACTATATAAAAATAAGTCGAGTTTTCCTTCCTGACGCTATAACTCCAGAACGCACGAACCGATTTCCACAGTTCTCTACGATACAATCGAAATTAGATTTCGCTTCGGCCATACACATGCAACTTGAATAGATCGTAATGAGTGATAGATTTGGAGTACAAAACCATTTGAAAATAAGAAAGAAAAAAAAAACATTTATTCCGTTTTTCACTGCTGTACTTACCTTTATTAAATCGATTCAAAAGACTATGCTCTATTGCCTAAAATTGCACTGTTAACAGTATCGTTATGGCGTTGAAGTGACACTTTTATGGTGCCATAGACTATGAAACATATGAAAACTATAACAGAGCTTGACAGGTGACACGACAAACACGAAAAAAGAAAAAAACTCGTATTTACTTTTCCTGCGCGTTTATTTTCTTAATGTATAAATACATATAGTTACTCAAATAAAATTTAGTTAAAATTTTGCTGTTTTATTTAGTTCATATATTTTATTCAGTGAATAAACTTAGGTGACGACTGAAGAAATTTCGACCACAGTTTTTTTGTATTTTATTTCAAGCACTTAATTAGTCTAGTCGTAAAAAAAGTATTGTATGGAATGGCTCGCCAAGGCTCGCATCGTAACTCACGCCACTCGCCTTTTTTGAACCCTCTTATACAACTGCTGCATAAATTACTATATAAATACTAGAAATAGACATTAAAAGAATAACAAAACACATATAACAACAAACACAGCTATATAAAATTCAACATAAACACAGAGAAAGCGTAACTTTATAGTATGATCATAACAAACAAATTTAAAACTCTTGTTTGGTCTGCAAATTAAAAGCTAAGTTTGCGACAATAGTATTTGAGAAAGAAATCCACACAAAGTTTTAATTGAATCAATAATTATCTTAGAAATTTTTGTTTGGTCTTTTACCACGCCACATCTTCCAATATCTTTCCCAGGCAACCAATAAATATTTTTATGGTACAATACAGCATAAGTCAAACACAAAAAGAAACGACATTATATCATCGCATCGATGAATTTCGGTGTCATTAGAAGGTGTCAAAAGTAAAAAGTGTTCGTTACGTAACCGTGGTATTTGACATGTAAAAAATATTCACACTCGTGAGCAGTCCACTAAAACTCCCACACCATAGAACAATCAATCTTCCCGACTGTAAAAGGAATCTCAATCAAAACAAAACGCGGAGGAGCCGGGGTCGAATAAAGGCTCCTATAAATCATAAAATCAAGCCTCTATTCAAAGCGGTTTATTTATATGACGAAAAATATTTGACCCTCAAATGCCTCCCGCCATTGTCGGGGGTTAGGAAGGGTGCATCAGTTTGTCCTGTTCGAACCCGTCGACTTTTTTATGATCCCATTAATTTTTTTATAATTACGTGTTTGGATTCCTTGGGAGCTTCCAAATGATTAGGATACCTACATACATGCAACAACTATGTTTTACTTTTGTTTAACTCCTTTATAGTATTTGGGAGATCGTTCCTGATACATTTTAAATCCTCATTACATGATTTTATTTGTACGATGAACTAGAAATACTTGAGAATTGCTCTATACTAACTGTATCTGGAGTATTATAACATATGTATTAAAAAGACAATATACAACAGACTTAGTTTTGGTTTCTTTACAGACCACAGCGCGAATAACTTCCATAACATAATAAAGCATAAAAATTTAATACTATACATAATAAATAGTAGAAAGCTAAGTAAAGGAAAGGAAGGTAGAAATAAAGTGTTGCTTTCAAATAACAGTTTTTGTCCTCATTAAATAAATGAATGAATTTGTACATGAACACAGGAATTTTAATAAGGTTGGTGAACATACGATAACTATACGGAACCCTGCATAAATTATCAATTTTATTTAATAAGACCTTATAGCGATTATAATACATCGATGTGTTTAATATGCCTCAAGCGGGCTGTCGTGTGTCGTTCATAATGTATTGCGTGGGCGGACTATAATTGGATTTTGTTTATTTAAACGATAACCAAACTAAATAATGATGCTTTTTCGTTCGAGCCTACTTGTATAACTAACTTTTGCTAATATCTATATCCCTGATTTAAATCATGGAGCGTCAATAGCTCAATAGTGATCATCATTGCGTACGGCATCCCGCTTGGAGCATCATTTTTTCACGTCGAGGGCCAGAGTCGGATGTGTCTAGAACTACCTCCACGTAGGCAAAACAACGCTGACTCCTGGTCAACAGTTGTATCCGGCTAAGCCATGGGTTCCCAAAGTGTCCCAGAAGGACCCCCAGGGCTAAACGAGAGACTCTAACTAAGAGAGATAGTCTACGACATGACGAAAATGGGGATCAACCGTGGTTCAACTGTTTAAATTTAAAAAAAGAATTGGGAACCTGCGGGCAAAACGTTCTGGACAGTAAAAGACTCACCGGACTGTTCCTAGTGTATATTTTGGTGCTTTTCCGTCGATGCCACAATAGATCAACAAAATTGTATTAATGAGGAATCGTACTTACAGATGTAAATAGATTCCTGAAGAGTATGGGTTATGGGTTTCCTCTTCAATTGCTGAGTCTCCTGCATTAATGTCACATTCCGGCGCCTAACTTAATTAGTATTCCTAAAAATATACTATTATTTTTTTTATCTAATGGCATTAAACTTTACATTCATGAATACTTTACTCTCATGCAGATTTTTATGTGCACGAATAAAAGAACGATGGAATTTTGGTTCCGAGGATGACGTCAGATGGCAATCGGTTATCTTAACTCGCCCCACAGCCACATCCTCTACAATCTAAGCGGATCCTGGTACTACTACACCGGGATAACGCTAGGACGAAGACAAAGAAATTTGGTAACATTCATATACATTTTACGAATTACTAATATTAAATTCATTCCTTGTCGAATTTCAACTCGAAATTCCGAAAATGGACTGCATGTTTACTGTAATTTTAAATGTCTTCTATGCATTCATATTTTATCGGTATGATGAGCATGTTATGATAATTAATTATTAATAATGCATTATTTAATCATTCATGCGAAATTATGTAAAACTTGACATTTTAAAGTATAATGAGGCAATGCATACTCCAAAATATAACGGCATAAAATAATGTCTTTTCACCATTACGTACATAATTTTTGACGTAATGCGTAACAATTTTTGATTTTTTTTCCCCTCCCCAATCTCGGTACTCGTTCTTCTTACTTGGGCCAATCTCATCCACAACTTCCCCGCAAAGGAGTCCAAATCATCGCGCCACTTCTTCCTTGGGCGGCCGAGTCGTCTGCGACCATTGGTGGGCATCCAGGAAGCCGTGATATTGGCTCACCTTTGCGAGTCCATTCGAGCAACATGCCCATTCCCACTTCAGCTTTGCTGACTTCTTCCCTACATCCAATACTCCAATGATGGAACGCAGGGTAGTGTTGCGAACTGGATCAGTTCCTTTTACGCCTATTATGCTGGGTTCCATTCTTTGGCAAAACTTGAGTCTGGACTTCTGCTCTTCGAATAATGACCAAGTTTGTGCCTCATAGGTTGGGACAGGCAGATTACAAATGTCTAGTTTTTGATTAGAATAGTTGAAATATTACTTAAGCTCAAGGGGGTCGCCAAGGGGGAGCAGAGAGGGGCAGCTGCCTCCTCTTGAAAATTTCAAAAATGTAGCCAAGTTCAAAAAACTCAAAGTCCTGACTCTATTTATATAATTCGTTAGACCGATAAGCAAATCTCATAGGTAGAAATTGTCAGTTCTGATTGTTCTATTCCCTTATTAGTTTTATAGTTCTATGTAGTATTTAAAATTCATACCTTTCCATTTTCTATTTTGAGCCCCCCCCCCCTTGGCTTATGGCTAGTCTTTGGCTGGCGACTTTCTTGCTTATGCTCTATCGTTGCTTTTTTTTAAAGATAAAGAAGAATAGATGTAATAAACACTTTATGTTTTTGCGTATACATGTCCGTCTGGCTTTTACTTTAATTGATTCAAGAGACGGCTTTCATTTCTATTTCTTTAAAAAGAAACTTAGATAAGAATAAAATTGCCTCAGTGGAGCTACTCTCTTATCAAAATAAAGTTTTCAAATTAACCCCGTGTCCCCGGCCAATATTAAGTAAGTTTGGGACCAGATTAATCCGTTCAATAATGGTTAGGTCTATTCAGATTCATTAAGACTAACGCAGATATTTTATCTACTAGTAACTTGTCCTGGCTTTGCACGAGTAGTGGAGATAGCAATCTCATATACTATGTTTTATCTTTTACATGGTGCAAAAAAGGAATGAACTATTTACGAAGCTTTTTTAAATGATACCGTATCAATACTTATTCAAGTAAAGACCCTAGATATATTGTTTATTTTATACAGATCAAACTTGCCTTTTACAGCATTTCATTATGATGAATATATTGTAAGATATTAAACATGTAAAATACGCAGGGAGAGCGGGCCGGCGCCGGCGGCGGTGGCGTAAGCGACGATAGATGGCGCTATAAATTGATGTAAAAAATTAGCCAGCGTTCAGGCAGGACAACGTTTGCGGGTCCGCTAGTTAAGTAGAAAAACGTAAAGCATTTCGTGCTATGTGTACCACAACATTTTTTAAACATTTCCTTGAGTTTTTCGTAAATATATATATGTATATATATGACGGAATCTTGTTATTGTTACCAACTTATAAAGATCCCATTAACGTGAAAATTTACAGTCGTATTTTGGACCGGAGGTGAAGGTCAGAAATAAGCTCGGGGCGATCTCTTAAGCCTTGGTCTCTTGATCGTAACGCACGACGCCGCATTGTGCGACATGCAGTGTCGTACTGATAATCGCTTGGAAAACTTTAAAATATCTTATTCCGTCCAGTCAACGGCGAACGACACGCGCGAGAATGTGTGGACCGCCGGGTATGCCATACAGCTCGACGTCGATCTTGTCCATTCGCTATGGTGTGCGGTGTGTTTCACCGATTGAACTATGGACTTTTTCGTCCAAAATCAAATGACCTCTTAACCGCAAAGATGGTAGATGCTGCGTCGTGTCGCTGCGTTGGAACCGCACATCACAACGTTGTGCGTTACGATCAAGATACCAAAGCTTTACAATACGCATTAAATGAATCGCAGTTTCTTTTTCGTTTGTACTACCATTAAAATAATTTAATTATATACTTAAAGGAGTGGATTGGTTTAGCTCTAAATAGAGGAGAGTGGTCTAAGAGTGGGGAGGCCTTTGCCCAGCAGTGTGACATTATGGGCTAATAAAAAAATATATACTTAAAATGACTCTATCTTTAGCTCGTTAATATATCGCATTATTTAGGTATGTTTGAAATTCCAAGAATATATTTTCTTAGTCTGCTTAAAAAGTTTTCAAATCAATTAACAAACTACCAAAAGTAGCGCTGTCTTTTGGGTTCCTTAAAGCAGTTCTGCAAAATAGATAATTTAAATCTAATAGGAACCCACTTATAAACGCACACAAGGCACACTTTTATTCATTTTAGTCTCTGTAGTTAGAGAAATGGTTATATTTTAACATACTATATAACTATGTCCATCTTTAAAACTCAAATCTCATTGTGAAGAAGTCAAAATAATTCAACATAAATGTTGACATCTACAGTTTAAGAAAGAAAGAATATATTTAATTTTATATTCATTCATAGCACTAATTGTATATGGAATACTAAAAATGAAACTAACATGTAATCAACTTACATGGTATAAGGGGATTTTCCGTATTGGAAATCGATCAAAACAACATTAAAATCAATATTGTGGCCTTAATAAGCAAAAGTAATCAAACAGTTTTTATAATATTATTAATATTCAAGGATAATGCCGGTACATACTGTCGCTTTTTAAAATTAAATAAAGACCCTTATTTTTTTATTTATAAAGTTTGTAACAGTCCTAGTAGGTCGTGCAACATGTATTTGGTCCAGTTTTCAGCATTACTGCCAGACTAGAATTTTTTATCAATGAGCTTGTGGGCCCCCATTGGGTTGCTCAAAGAGGACCGCAGATTGGGATGTCATACAAAGTCCTGTCTGGCTCTAATTGTGAAAACGAAAAAAAAAACAATGGCTCGGGAGAAATAGCGAACACCCAGTCGTCTGTCCCTAAAGTAGCTTGGTACGTGTGTTAAAGGTAACAGCCGACTACACACAAATATATATATACAATTATATACATATAAATATTTTAAATTATAAATACATATACACCCAGACTCGAGGGGGTTATCGAACCCACAATCCTCGGAGCGGTAGGGATGTTGCCAACTGCGCCAACGGGTTTGTAACCGCCGCTACACAACGAGATGGCAATAATAATGAATGGAAAGGTTTCATCAAAGCCAACTAGATGGCGCTGTACGGATGACGATGAACGAAGTACAAACACGGAAAATCTCCATACAAACCAACTCACACTAGCGAAATTTTTACATACGATCGCTATATATACACCTCCCGACAAACAACTGTCGGCGAGGCGCGATCTCTCTGGATAACTCCAACTAACCCCGATTGAAGATCTTCCTTTGCGGTGGTTGAGCATTTCGACCAATGTTCCCACCTTTCATTCCTCGCCGAGAACCTTTCCACGTGTCCCTGTCTATAGGCTATAATAGGTTACAGGGGCGTATAGTTAAATATTGACGCTAGAAATATTATTAAACCGTGTGAACATAAAGACCAACGTTGATAAGTCGTTAAGATATATTATCCTCGATTAAATCCTTAGATAACAGAAATAATTACTAACGAGTCTTGAAAAGATTTATTTTGCATAATTTCTACATGTACACCGATGCATCGTTTGCCGTCACCAATTTTAAATACGGAAACAAAAAAAGGGAAACCCCTTTTTTGTATTCCCAGAAAAATAATGTTAGCGTAAATTATATTATATCATTTTTTGAGAATCTCTAAGCGTAACGATGTCAGAGACTCCCTCGCAAATAACGGAACCGAACGGCAAAGAGAACTGGTATAATAAATACTATTATAGGATAATATAATGTAGTAAATAGTAAGTAACTCAACCTTCGGGCAGGACAACGTCTGCCAGGTCCGCTAGTATTACTTAACAATGACTAATTAATACAATGAGAATGGGTCCGGCACGTGGCAAGAATGGACCCGCAAAGGTAGGCCAATGTTACGACATTATGAACACCCACCAATGGCTACTGATGACCAGGTAGGCTGAGGAAGAGGCAAGAAAGACGTTGTTTCAAGTAGCCCAGGAATTGGATATAATACTTCAAAAATGGCACGGGCATTTAGCCAGTGTTGAAAATTGGTTAAAAAAAAGTAGTTCAGGATAGGAAAGATTGCCTTTGCCCAGTAGTGGGATACTAAAGGATGATTAAAAAAATAATACGACTGGTATATAATATACATGTTTTTAAACTATTTCCTCGGAACAATTTAAAATTCTCCCTGCCTTCGATCAGTCCCGACATTTCAATTTACTTTCGACATCAGAGGCAATTATATCGAGCAACTCCTTGACTTTATTACGAGAGAAATAATATTAGAATAAGTACCGGGGACTCAGTACTGCTCTATATAGACTTACTCGCACTTTTTTAACTATATGTTACTCCCCGCTACGATCGAATATGGTTCAATGAATACAATAGTTTGAAACAATTAAATACTGTTGATAGTTAAAAAAATTGTTCAGTCAGAATAGAATCTGACTGACAAAAATCAAAACATATATTATAAATAGCAATAACTGTTTTCCGCGACCTTGTCCGCGTAAACATGCGACAGCTCCTAAACTTTCATAATCCTTCAAAATCTATCAAAAAATTCGTATTTTGCGTATGTTTATACTAACCACAATCTATCTAATTCTTGGAGAATTTCATCATTGTACGTCCCGCGGTTTATGATTACGTAATAGGTGATCCTTTGGTTTTATATACGTAATTATGTATGTTCCGTATTGTATTTGATGTTACTTCCACGATAGACAGGAACGGGTTTTAAACTCGGTTCAAAAATCTTCAAAAACTCGTTTCAAGAAGACACACTCCCCATAAAAAGTTGAACATCTGAACAACAATTGACAAAGTAAATCAAGCCAGATTCTCATATTCATCCAAAGTCACAAGTATTTCCGCACTATTTAGGATAAGTGCTTGCTTAATGAATCAGAGGGGCTACCACGAACATTCTCGATACTGCACTTTGCTTAAATAGGAAAATCTTAAAATACTACATAAATCTGAACATAAAAAGGGATGAACGTGGAAGTTTGAATTGGGGTTAAACATTCGTTGAATGCTCGTCAGATAGCACAGTCTCTTCATGCTTCCATGCGAATGTCTGACTTGCATTGCTGGCCTTTAAAGGGGGGTTTGGACCATCGGGAACTCTTTCAAACCGATCGAAATACCATCACTTGACGTGAGAGCATTGCCGGCACTTGACGCTGATCTTACGTGAGAAAGAGGTACTAGTACTCGGATGCGTTAGGCCAATTCGGCTGTAGGCCAAAAGGACTGCAAGCGTGGCAACCTCGGATTAAATCCATTCGTATCGAAAAAAAATCATGTATGAATCCTAATATAAATGGAATTAACTTACAAAATTTCAAATTTGAAGCCTTAAAGGTTTAGGCTTCTCAACGTTGATGAAATGGACAGGGCAATTATATATGTATTGATTGTAATTCAACATACCTCTGCAATATCACCATTCACATATCGAAACAGAAAGTTATTTGTCCAGCTGTCACCATGGCATATCACAGCTAGAGGTTCCCGCGGGCTAACTATATCCACCATGGTTTGGAAGAACGTATCCTCGCTGCAGAACCGTTTAAATGGCTCCAAATATTTGTCCTTATCGGCGGAATCTTGTAACTCCTCTTCGACCATCGTCTGGGCATTACGGATGGCTTCGGTGTAATAACTTTTGTAATATTCTTCATTTTCGGTGATAAAGAATACTGTAAAAGACATAGTTAACTTGCTAGTTCTTAATGATTTATAGGATCAGGACGTTATTTTGCGGAAATCATATCACAATTTCATCATTTTGCTTTTATCTCGATGTCACAAGCTCGCCTTTACTAAGAATGTTTGAAGGTGAAGGTGGGAGTGACTGAGGTATGAAATGTAAGCTGTGTTTTTACTAAACACTTTACAAATAACCGTTGTAGAGTCTATCTCCTGATAACGCTTTAGTCTGGAAGCGAAATGTGCGTTGAGGCACTTCGCAAAGTCGTGTTGCTTTAGTGGCGAGTTCGGTGGTGTATCTTTCGGGTTGCAGCAATGCACCGATTTTCCCTCGTATTCATTCGAGATATATAGTAAAAACATCTTACCTTCCGAAATGCCACCGTGAACGTTTAATAAGTCGTAGAATCCCTCAGGGTCATAATACTTCATGGCCAAAGATAACGCGTGGAAATGCGACATATGTTTCAGGACAAAGTAGCACTGTTCGATACTCAAACCCTGTCTACGATCCGGCATGACGAAACCTAGCTCCTTTAGGTCCTTCAGGATTACCAAATCGTTTTGGGCCAAAAAACACTTTGGAATACATTTGAGGGGATGAGTGACTGTTTCCCACAGGCTTTGAAACTTCTGAAATGTGGGCCAAATCTTGTTGTAAAAAGCAACTTCGTTGCAAAACAGCTCGTCGCTTTTGAAGGTCTGTCTACATAGAATGCTATCCGGCAGACATTTGTAAATGATAGAACCTTCCCAGGGTTCTAAAACCTCTGTGCCATCTTCTTCGACTTGCTTTCGAGTTCCAGTTAAGGATATTCTGTAAACCATTGAAGTGTAGTTGTCTCCTCGCTTTGAGCCAGGAGCACCCTGTGATGATGAAAATGAAGGTATTTCAGTGTCAAAGAAGTACATGCCTGTTATATAAAGCGATATGAGTACGTATATGGTCCCAGAAGATAACAAATTTCGACATACAATTTCAAATAATTTATCACATCACTTGCCTCAAACTGCTGAATCGTGACATCAGGATATTCGTCTTTCAGCAGGTCTTGGAGAAATTCCAAGCTGATACTAGTCATGTCGAGTCGTGGTTCGTCCTGGGTTTCGAGAATTTCAAGTCCCTACTGAATTGAGTGATTGGTGGAAGTGGAGCTCGAGTACTGCCGGTTTACAATGGTATCATATACTACGAATATAGGGTGACTATCTATCCTAATATATGCAGGAAAATTCTTGTTTAACCGGTCGATACACGAAATAAAATGACGACGTATATTTCAATTCTGACCTCGCTGGGTTATTGAGGAAGTGAGAGCTTGTTGATTGGATATTTTGTGTAGGCATTTATAATTTTTTTTATGTTGAAGGGGCAAACGAGCAGGCGATTTATATCAACCGACGCTAATGGACATCTGCACTACCGGAGGCTGGTAGGTGTGATGCCGGCCTTTAAAGAGGGGTTTAGGCCACCGGAAACTCTCGCCAACCAAACGAAACACGACATCAATACTATCACTTGACGTGATGGCATTGCTGCCACTTCACGCTGATTTTATGTCAGAGAGATGTACTGGTACTTGAACGCGCCATCCCAATTCGGCTCCAAAGCAAAAAGGCTGCAAGTGTGGTGCTACTTCTGATTAGTTAAATAGATTGGACTATAGGAATTAGGGATGGGTTGCGGATATCTTATCTTAGTTAGCTGTTCTGTCTATATGTATATAAAAATCTTTCTACATATTATTTTTTTTTATCAAGGTGCCCCCCCACCCAGCTAGGATTTCCGAACCATTAGTTATAGACTTGAAATTTTCCATGTTGATAGAACATGGTAAAAAACTCATTAGGAAAATTATTTAGAACGAAATTGGGCAAAAACTTTTAAGTTATTTAATCAATGTTTTTGACGCGTATCATATACAGGACCCGATATAAGCGAGTCTTGGTACGATCTTGGTCGATATTACCTATATAATTTATGAAGCAAAACCTATATAATATATGAAAAAATCGGTAACATTTTACGAATATTGCGCGGACGGAAGTTTATGAAATTTGGCAATTATAATTTGTTTATTGAGGAGGGTGTGCGAATGCTGATTTTTTTTAAATATGCATTATTGATATAATTCTTTTTTTTTTAAAGGATATTAGGAATACTTTTTTGGTATGTCTAATATTCCATTTTCGCCTCCTACTAAGCTTAAATTAAAAGCTTGTATTAGGAGTGGGTGCGACAATACCCCAGCGGTGGTGGGGTTTGAACCGGGTACCTTGCAGAATTTAGTCCATACCTTATACCGTTGAGCTATTGAGGCTCTGTAAATGAAAATGTAGATACATTAATTTTCCGACTGGCCCGTTGGCGCAGTTGCCAGTGACCCTGCCTTCCGCTCCGAGGGTTGTGGGTTCGATTCCCGCCTCGAGTCTGGGAGTATACTCTACAGCGAGTGAGTCTCGTGGTCTCCTGTCGAGGTCCTCGTATCTCGGTCTCGCTCGCAAACTGCTACATTTAGCACGCAATCTTAAGCTTGGCATCGTAAATAGTTACAGAGTAGAATAATTTAATAAGAAAATTTAACATTTTAAAAAAGGAATTATAATATAGGTACCACTACATAATATATAAAAGTGTTTTGTGCAAATAAATGTATGTACTAATGTATATTTTGAGATCTCACGTCTGTGGAATCTCCGTCAGCACTGCGGTCGTTAAAGTAGGTGAAGAGAATCTCATCGTAGGAGTCACAATTCTGTACACACGCCTCTTGCGGGGCGCCCTTTACTTGCGATGGGAAAATAGGCGAATCGCTTATGTCCCGCTCGATTTGCAGTTCCTGTTATAAAGAATTAAAATTCTCAAATAAAGTTAGTTAATTGACAAACATAAGTCAGTTATTGATGTCACGCACACCAATGCCAAACAATTTATACACACATGCATAAATTTTACTGTAGGATTGTGTTAAAGCGTAGTCATGAATACCGTATTTATATTAATTGTTAAATCTATACCAATATATAAAGCTGAAGAGTTTGTTTGTTAGTTTGAACGCGCTAATCTCTGGAACTACTGGTCCGAATTGAAAAATTCTTTCAGTGTTCGATGGCACCTTTATCGAGGACGGCTATAGGCTATATATTATCATGCTAAGCCCATTACGAGCGAAGCACCAATAAAGACTGTTTCAAAATCGGGGTTTTTTCCTTCATAGAGCTCCCGCTGCCTAAACAGATAAGGTGTCGCAAAAATCATGTATGACAGAATTGTTCCCCCTTAAAAGTTCTTAATAAAAGTTCGCGACAGCATACGTCTACCGTTTAAGATTAGTTCAGTATAACCTTTTTTATGCAAATCAAATTTGTTCTACAATAATGCATTATTTGTCAAGGTCTTTTTATAAACATAATATTAATCCTCACCCAAAAACTATTCTTAAACCTCTAAGTGATAAGACTGGCACACGCGGACAAATTCGTGGGGTACAGCTAGTATAATATAAAAATGTCGTTGTTCAGTGAATTATAATTTTGTATATATCTTAAAATAAACATATAGTATTAAGATTTCTGGTCGAATTTCGACCAAACGGCGATCTCTAGTGTACATAGATATACAAGAATTGCTCGTTTAAAGGCACATATCAAGGTATGGTACCGCGCAGTGTTGCGGCGTCAGTGCGATAGCGTTGTCGTCCGGCTGCGGCGCCGCAGACGCCTCCTTCATTATGTTATCAATTTTCCTTTGCATATCGCTGATCTTGTTTTGGAGGGCACATTTTTCGCGCTTCTACCAGAAAACTTTTAATTTTAGAATGATTATAAATTTGTTTAAATTTAATTATTACATTAGCGCACCACACAGCCGCTGTCTTATCCGAATCTCCTATATGTATTTTCTATAAAAAGTGATACTTGCCGAATGTTTTATGAAAATTTAAATAATAATTTTAAAAAGACGTCAGCCGAAAGGCCTAGTTCGAACGTTATATTTATGAAGTATTTTGAGGTATTGAATAACTCTGAATTTTTAGAATTTATCTGTCGACTTTTTCAAAAGAAGATTTATATAGGTCCAGCCGTTTTCGAGATTTAGCGAGACTCGAACACCTTTTGATTTTCACATCTTCTTTCTCGCGCCCTCACTGCTGACGATCGTGACCATACATGATGAATCTCCTCCTGACGCCTTCTTGGTTTCAGGTCAACGTGTAGGTGCTCTCCCTTGGGGACGTTTATCCTCAATTTTTCCAAGAATAATCAGCTTTCCCAAACAGTGCTTTGACAACAACAGACTACATAATATGTCCGAAGAAGCTGAAGGCTATTTGTCGACAAATCGCGGGAAGTCGTGTGGTGATGTTTAAGCTCCTAAAATGGACTCGTTGGTGCGCATGGCGGTTAAACGTACACGTAATAGCTTTCGCCAGGCATTAAGTTGTCTACCTTAGGAACAGACGTCCGTGTGTCATATAGTCCTGTATATATTTATTATTATATTATTATTATACAAGCTTTTAATTTAAGCTTAGTAGGAGGGGAAAGGGGATATTAGACATACCTAAAAAGTATTCCTAATATTCTTTAAAAAAAAAAGGCTTACCTTCTCTGGGCCTAGCATGACCATTTTTACGCTAAGTAAAAGTCGACTCGTCGACTTTGAACGATACACAGTGTTCGTGCTAGGGCCTCAGAGTAGGATAAGTTTCAAAATATTCGTTGTAAAATCTTCGAATCGATTAATATTTCATTAGGTATTGGGCAAAACCTCAAACTCATTTAAGCTAAGAAAAACTTATTAACTATTTTATAAATACCAGATACATTTGCTTAATTCACTAAGTCATTAATTACTATGGTCGCTTAATTTATATTAAAGGTCAAGTTTTTATAGGTGAACACTTAACAGAATTCAGGTTTATATCATTTTCCTTATTGTCTGGGTAATGCGAGATGACCAGAGACTTTATTTGTCTTCGTTTCTTAGCCTACTTTCTTAAGAGGCTATAGTGATAAGGCTTGTGAGTAACAGCAAAATATAAAACTTAGGGGTAATAAAATAAAAAAGCCTAATTTTGTTTTTCCGAAAATGCTGAATAAATTTCTTACAAATATCGGCATCTACGTGAATGAACTTAAAATGAAGGAGAAGGCCATAGTTAAACTTAAAAATGTCTGTATTAACTAGCCCAAGATCAGATAAAGCAATTATGCACTTTTAACTTTGATCTTAAGACTTAACCGGAAGACTAAATTGGAGTAAATTGAAAGCGGAATATTTAACATTTTTCATTGATTAAATACTAAGGCCCTTTTCCATTGAAATATCAAGACAATTAGCATTCAATTATTTAGCATCCTTCAAAGGACCTCAGCCATGATCTTTATAAATCAAGCCTTGTTTTAATATATTTTCTTTCTTAATCGCAGGTCTGCGCGTACGCACTGCCATACTCGAAAGAAGTCAGTACGCGATCGACCGTCTACTAGTGAGGAAGTCACTGGCGGCGTTTAAATTAAATGAAACAACACTCAATGGGGAGGATCTAGTGTTGTGAAGTGTGTGTTGTGTGTTTTTTCTGTGTTGCGACAGTTGTGTTAAGATTTTAAAAAAAATGCAGGGCCGTGACAAATTGTGTGCTAAGCTCACGAGCGCATTCCTAAGGAAGTGGTGTAAGTATGCATTGTTAATTTGTTTTCATTTGTTTATATTAGACGAAAGTTTGCATTGACACGACACATCGGATGATGGAATTTAATGTAATGAAAATTTAAAAGAAACAACAGGCTTTATTTGTAATTATGTTACTTTTGAAATATCTAAAAAGCACAAACCATTGTTATTGTAGTTCCGCCAATGTTTTCTTACGAATCATAGAAAAATTGTTTAAGATCCAAAATAGGCTCTTACTAAGTTGCTTAAAACATATAGACGTGTAAAAGAAAATGTTAAAATTATTTAAATCACTAAGGAAACCTGTATTGAATTGTAAAGAAGTTGACAAAAACAAGTTGACAGTATAGCGTGAAATACCTTGAGTAAATTTAATATTTGGCATTAATTCGTGAATGTTATCAAAGTTGAATAAATTCATTAGAATTGATTTTAGTAGATTTAATATAATTTAAAGCTTAAGAATTATTTTTAGGACACTCCAAGGAAGCCCAACTACTCGCGCGTCTCGCTCTAGTGATATATTTGAGTTAAGTTTTCGATAGTTCAGGGGGGTATTGGTTTGAAACACCTCCTCTTCTCTTCTCTTATTCTTCAGTATTTCAATCCGTTCTTCTTCCGTTCAGCTGTCAAGGCTTTAATTTTAAATGATTTACTCAAAATAGTATCAATTTCTGGAAGTCAAAATAGTTATATTTTTTAGTGATTTGTTCTTGAAATTTATATATTTCACAAATTTTATTTTTTTATACATTTAAGTGAAAGCTATACAATGATTCTTCATTATGATTCTATATGCCTACATACTTGTTATATTCGCATACTAATCTGCTCTTTGAAATTTAACTATATATATCTCACTTTTATGCCTACATTATTTTTTATACGTTACCAATACTTGTTTAACCCCTTCTTAGTATATACGTCTTTTTACTAGTCCTGGTTAAACATCGCAACGACTTCTATGTAGCGTTACATATATGATTAAAGTATTTTTAAGTACAAATTAATTATCTATGTAGATATGTATATAGAAGCGAAAGATCACCTACCACGAAATTTCGAAAACCGCGGGACCTACAAATATGAAATTCGGTAAGGAGGTAATTTATAATTAGTAGAAATCCGCTTAGAACGGATCTTTCGATAGGGCCAGATTACGAGGTCAAAATGCAAGTGTAATTTAAAGAGGACGTTGTCACCGAAAACTCGTTGTTTCATCATTATGCATGTCCATCCATTTGTCCGACCCTAACTTACATCTAGGATTATGAAAATAAATACTTGAAATTCAGTACGGGTATGTAATGCGTATGGATTTTCTTTTTTTTATCTTAAAATAATAATAATTTTACATTTTGGGGGTGGCTCCCTTACATGTGAAGTGGAGCTGATTTTTTTTTATTCAACCCCAGCGTGTGGGGTCTTGTCGTCATATTGACTGGCCTATTGACGCAGTTGTCTGTGGCCCTGCCTTCCGGTCCAGGGTTGTGGGCTCGATTCCCATCCCAAGCCAGGGTGTATTATCTATATAAGTATATTCAGAAGAAAAAATATTTGTGCATAACAGACGGCTGTTACCTATACACAGGCTTTATTAAACTGTCTAGTTTAGGTACTGAAGTCCGTGTGTCAAATAGTCTTTTTATATATTTTTTTAAAATTTATAACACTCATATACTGTCCGAAAATTACATTTCACAATTGTCCAAACATATTTATACACCGCTCAACGGTGTTAGTTATATCAAAGGTTGAATGTGTCCAATCTCAGTTTCCCTTCGTTTTCGGTTAGGAACAGTAGATCCGCCATTGTTTGTTCACAAATCGCCTCTTCGGCCTTCTCAGACATCTGAAATTTTATTACATTAGATAAAGCCTTTTCCATTGTGATTTAATTTAAAAAAAAAAAAAAAAAATAATACATAGGTATGATTAATATTTTCTTCTACCCTCCAACTGAACACAAAAGCTTTTGTTATGCCGAAGCCAGACACAGCTTCATTTGAATGATCATTTCAATGATAGGAACTTTGCGTCCATGTTGTTGTCTATGCCCACCAATCTTTGTTGTCCAAGAGCGTCGGCAGTCAAGTCTTATATATTTAAAACTATTCGTCCGCGTGATTTCAGTGATTGTAATGAATTTTGGGGTATTTTTTGTACGGAACCCTAAATATTTTCTTACAACTGAAGTAGCCTATGTTACTACTTGCAACATCAGGTATCTTGCAGTGAAAGTCCCTTCGAAATCGATAGAGCCGTTTCGAAGATTACCCGGAACCAATAGACGGACAAAAATTCTTCAACTTGTATTTTTGTTATAGATATCATGTAATATAGTAGTCATATACAATTAGATAAAAAAATAAAATAATATCAACGTTACAAGCAGACCCCCCAATTTTATTTTTATCGCACGCTTAGTCCTAAAGTGACCTAACTCAAAAAAGCTGATTTTTGGGAAATCGCAAAAAACGTTTTATCATTTACGAAATTACAAAACGTTTTTAAAAATAATTTACTTATTCCACCTATAATTCGATAAAAACGGCATTATAGTAAGAAACTACGTATTTTAAAAATAGATAATAAAGTAACTAATTATATTAAAACGTTATTTTTATGATATTTTATTATTTGTTTGTCTTTTTAACTAAAAACTTATTTTAGTTAAAAAGATAAAAATAACTGTATCTCAGTGTTGGATGGAGATATCGCAATAATTCTTAGATTTAAAGATAGAGGGCGTTGAAACGAAGCTGCCTGTATCATTAACTCACTTTAGACCAAAAATGTAATCGGTCAGTTTATGACTAAACTTGCACTATGTATGTATCGATAAATGTCAACTTACCGGCCTGTATGAAAGATCAGTCGAAGGTGGAAACTTGAAATTGGGCCCAAAATTGACGCTGACAGTGACATTCTTGTGCAGCGACACCGTAGGGTAGTAACAGCCCTGGTATATCTCCGTGAAAGCCTCCCCCTGGCATTCACCGTTCTTGAAGTAGTACACCTAGAACACAACATATAATCTTTAAACCCCCTAATACACCGTAGGTTTATTCCACAATATAGGAAAACGCGTTGTGGGATTATTCTCGTACAACGCGCTTGTACGACCCCGAACGCGCGGAATATATTATATATATTACTAGCTATGACTGCGACTTCATCCGCGTAAAATTAGTTTAAAAAAGGATTCAATTTTAGCGTAATGATATATAGCCTATAGCCCTCCTCGATAAATGGGCTTTCTAACACGGAAAGAATTTATCAAATCGGTGCAGTTGTTCCTGAGATTAGCGCGTTCAAGCAAACAAACTCTTTAGCTTTATATATTAGTATACCCTCCTCTATGTAAACTGTAATTGTACCAAATTTTATAATCCTCGGTGCGCGCAAATTTCGTAAAATGCTACCGAAAGTTTTCGCTTCACGTATTAATATATAATTATTTATTTGAGTCTAATCAATTTAATTATTGAAACACAACTAATTACGGACACCTTGAAATGGATACTAATTTACCTGAAAAATATTCTGAACAACATCAAAATTGGTCCAATCAAAAATGTATCTGTGTTGTTTTTGTAAACATACACACTCGTATTTCTGTATACACAAGTCTTTATATCAAGGTGTCAGTTATTCATTGTATTTACGATTATTTTTTAATCTAAATTCATTACATTTGACTCTTAATATTATGTAAAAAATACGTTATTTACTAATTATGTAATACTATTATCAACCCGCAAATTCGTCCGCGTCACTTTCTCCCACTCTCACACAACTTTCGACTCCCATTTCACCCGTTTCAAATTTAATTTTCTCGACAAAAGTAACCCATGTCCTTCTCCAAGGTTCAATTTATTACCATTCCGAATTTCCTCAAAATTAGTTGAAGCATGAAAACGTAGAAGACTTACTTACACATCACACGCTTAACATAAACTAACCGATTACGTTTTAGGCCTAAAGTGAGCCAATACAAGAATTATTTCAATGTCTCCGCCCAATACTGAGATACAGTTATTTTCAACTTTTTAACTAAAAACTAACAGTAGTTAAAAAGACAAACAAATAATAAACCGATATATACCTATTCTATTTATTTTGTTTCGTTCCACTTATTTTAGAAATGAATTAAAAAAGAACGAAAGGAAAGTCGAAAGATTATTTAAAAATACTAACACATGTAGATATATTCGATGCTTTGGAACACGTCAAATAGATGACGTTCTTACTAGGTCTTATGACTGACGTGCCATGTTAAATAATTATTTTATAAAACATTCGGCCAGCGTCACGTTTTATGGAGAAGACATAAAGGTGATTGGTTAAATGGCTTTAATAAATTACCAAACTATTTTCAAAATATGTCTTTAAATTTACTTAAGAAAAATTTACACAGATGGCTTTTGGATCAATGTTATTATGATATCGAAGACTTTTTAATATAATATATGGGAAGCTCGTGGTAACATTTTAACTGTTTTTTTTTTCTTTTCTATTTATAATCTTTAAGTGAATGTAATTGTAATTTTTCATTATTGTGTATTTTTATGTGTATATTTTTTCTTTACTTTTTGCATACTATTAATTTAGTTGGATGTTTTACAAATAACCTGTAACATTCTTGCAAAATAAATTATTCTTTTTTTCAGAATGTTACTATGAACTAACGCCGGGCAAAAAAGAATAGCAATCAGTCATTTATGATGAAGTGCCTTTATTAATTTAGTTAGTTTTCTAACGCAATCAAAAGAATCTCAAATATTTATTACAATAGTTTGAAAATTTAAAATCCAAAGTGTGTCTCATATTTTTAAATATTACGAGCTACCAATCATGCAGGCCGCCATTGGCGTTAAGCGCCATCTCTTAGACGAACCGCAGTACTTAATAGTACGGTAATATTCTGTTAGGTACATATGTCCAGCTTAAAGATGAAAGTCGTGTTTTAACATCTCCATAGCATGGAGACAAACCTCGGTGGTTTCACCGTGCTATATTGATCAGAATAATTGTAATGTCTCGTAAAAATGTTAAATAAATAAATAAATAAACATTTTTGATACTTCGAAACTTTTTTGATATTTGATACTTTCGATTTTTGATACTTGATACTTTCTTATTTTATTAAGTATAGGAGAAAAACGAAGACTTCTTTGTGTGTGGATATAAGACAACTCAAATTAATTATTTTATTTATTTATGCGATGCCAATTATCGCGTTTAATTCCGACTTCCGACTGACAGTCGTCATCAAATCTTTTTTATAACTGATTATTTTTTTTTACGCTGGGCAATGCATTTACGCACTAACTTTTTCAAACAGCAGATTAACCACAGAATGTAAGGGCAGACTTTAACGAATTTTAAGGAAATTTGGTCAAAAATTAAGTACGTACTTTTATATATATTTTATATATATACATAAATAATTATAAAAGTATGTATAACGAGATATAACGAGAATCGCCTACAGAGAACCCTCCTTAAGTATTCTAGGTGTCTCTGAAAAATTGAAATTCGTCAGTGAGGTAGCTTTTAGTTAGTAAGCGTCCGCTAAGATTGAATTTTGTGACAGAACCCAATTATGGGGCCACGATAAACTTATTTTAAAGACGTTTCTTCCTTTGCTATAAACTTGAAATTTGGCACAGAGGTTGAAGAAGACTTTGCTCGGGGCGAATCTTTTAACGGGGCTAGATTACGGAACTCGCTAATTGTCTGAAATTTCTTTATATTTTCGATCCTCACTTGAAAGGCAGAGTTAGCTGGTAGACGTAGATGAATTATTTTTACTACACATCGGTTATCCTACAAGTTCAAGACTAAATTCCACAATTATTTTTTATTGAGAGATTAATCTATCTTCTATATCGTAATCTATATAAATAAAAGGACACCTAACACACAAAACAATTATGGACAATAATAGTAAATCTATTATAATTTCACCAAATTTTACGCGACAGAATCACAACATTTCTAGCAAACCTAGGTAATAAATATACTTGTTGTGAATTACATAATATGTTATGCTATGCGGCCCCTCGATCATTTTTGACACATCTCAAGTGTTCCTCGATTCCTGGAAACCGCGTGAGACGCCACGTTATGGGGATGAATTCCTCCGTTAAGTTATTGTTTTTTTTTTAATATGTAATCATTCTTTGTCCTAACATCGGACTGGAGTCGGAAGTTACTTTTTTTTTTTAATTTTAATATATTACTTTCAAGGACATATAGGACAGATCTAGAAAGAAGCTATTCTTCTTCGTTGGTACAAAATAGATTCAATATCTTTATATATAAAAATCGTCTGTACGAGCCTCTGTCCCCCTACTAAACCGCTGGAAAGATAACCTTTAATTTTGTGTGTATATTCTAAGGGAAGGGATTTCAAGGGGTAGAGGGTTTGAAAAGAGAATGAGAGCCGGTAGGTGGCGCTGTTGTTGGGATATACACCAAATTTGATACGTTTCGAACATTAAATTAGTTTAACAACAGCCAGTATTGCTTGAAACGGCGCTAATAACGCAAAACTTATTTATTCTGGATTCCAACCTACAGATTGTGTGACAATACCCAAACAAAAACACATTAAACGACGATTACTTGTTTTTGTTTTTGTTTTTTTAAAAGAATATTAGTAATACTTTTTAGGCATGTCTAACCTTAATCACCATGGAAATTCAATTTCAACAAACCCATAACTATTTTATAGCTTAAATTTGCTTACGCTCAATCTTCTATTTTTACATGTTCGATAAATAATAAGATCTTTTTTATGAGGTACAGAATTGAAGTGAGTGACGCTTTATGATTAGCTGGCTGTGCCCGGGACTTCATCCGAGTAAATATAAATTAAAAAAAAAACAATCACCTCCTCAAAATGGGCTATCTAACACTGATAGAATTTTTCAATTCGGACCAGTAGTTCCTAAGATTAGCGCGTTCAAGTAAGCAAACAAGCTATTCAGCTTTATATATTTGTATAGTTAATATATAAGTATAGATTACTCTAGAGTGGTGAAATCATCAGCTAGTATAGCTGTAAGATTTGTTATACAATCGTTTCTTATCGCCTATATCTCTATCGAAATCCAATCAACATCTTATCATTGATAAGAAACATACTTGACATTCCTAATCTCTCCATCTACAACCAGAGGCGTAGCTACCGCCGTATCAGCTGTATCGATGATTCCGAATTTCCAGGCTGCAGAGGCCCCGAAAGTGTGTAACCAAAAAATCCTATAATATAATCAACAATTTTTTTATAGACGTATAACATTTTTGAGAATAAATCCAACCATTTTAATTAAAAGTCCCATTACACCGTATTAATATACAATAATTCAGTTCAATAGGGTTCCGTAGTAATACAAGGAACCCTTATAATTTCGCTCTGTCTGTTCGTCCGTCCGTCTGACTGCCCGTAAGATGTTCCCCCCTAGTCATTTCAGACTATTAGACGTTGAGACTTAAAATCCATCTTGATAGAACATGCTAAAAACTCATTAGGATAATTGTTTAGAACAACATCGGACAAAAACTTTTGAAGTTATTTAGCAAATACGTTTATAGCCTATCAGACACGGAACCCTTCTATATAAGCGTGTATTGACACGCTCCTGGCCATTTTTAATAAAAAGTACGAAGGTCAGAAAAAGTAATTTTTTTTTTAAATTTATTTAATACACACGTACAAAACATTTTTTAAAGTAATTACATCACCAGTGTATCATAAAACTATTTACATTTTTCCGCACACCGGCATTCGTCACCCCTTGCTCAAATACGCATTAGTGCACAGTGCAAAAAATAGTTATACATTCATATAGATATCTCAACATCTATTATTTATTTTTAATATTTATTTAAAGTCCTATATTAGTACCTAAGTACTATAGGACCAAATAAGAGACTGATTAGGAACTATTATGGTAAAAATTAGATTACGCACCTTGCTTAAGTGAGTAATTAATACAATATTGTATATATTGCCTTCGCATTCGCTCGAGCAGTAACATAGCATCGGCATTAATGTTTTACTTTTGGCTCAGTGCAATAATCTATTATAACGCATGTGTACAGTAACTCAGTGGTCCTTGCTTGTCGTTATAAGAATTACTGCAAAGATAAATAATAGATAAGTTACTCTTTTCGGAAAGTCGGTAAAAATAGGCAATATACTATTTCGTTCCTATTGATGGAATTAACTTCGGAAATTAACGTAACATTCAATAATAATGAAATATTTCCTTTAACATACTTATAGCGTAAATTTGATTGGTTTAGAAATAAAAGTTATAATTTCAATTAGCTACACTCACGACTTTCTTTATAACATTTATTTTAATAAAGGAAAACGTAGTTGTATTAAGCAGATAAGAAAATGTGTTTATGACCGAAAAATAAATTGAACGAAATATGACTTGCTCTTGACCAAGATTGACTTCACAAAAGGGGCAAATATTTCTTAAGCCACTCAAGTATCATAACAACACAGTCATGGTCATCGAGATATTGATACTTGAGCAAGCTATTTAGTTTTTAATTTACCTAGGTTGAGGTAATCTTGGAAATTGTTTATATTTGCTTATTTATTATAATTGTTACTTACCTGAGGTTACATGCTTTTAACGGAAAACTTGAAAGCAGGTGATTGTGTCTTTATAGCAGTTTAAAAAAGATTTCTTCGAATTATTTTTAATTTATTGTCTAATTCATATGTTTTGTGGAATGGCATACCAAGGTGGAAGGTTTTCGCCGAGGAACGATAGGTTAGAGAGCATAGGTCAATGTGCTCAACCGCCATAATGGTAGATCTTCAGTCCGGCCTGGTAGAGTTGCCGAGGCGCCCGAGCTTCATCGGCAGTTATTATTTTTTTTTGTGGTTGTTGCTGTTGGCTATTGGCTTCGACAGCGTCACCGGGAGGGGGGGAGGCAGAGTGTCTCTACCCGGCTAGGGACCTACGCGACTCTCGAACGTCGAATGAACGAACGAACTCGTCGAACGCTCGGCAGTTATTCCTCGGGAGATGTATATATGCTGATCGTATATAGAAACTTCGCTAGTGTGACTTGGCATTTATATTGTATGCGACAGCGTTTGTATCGCGTCCATCGACCTGCCGGACATGCGCCATCTAGTTTGCTTTGGTGTATTTTTCCACTCGACATCATCGCAATTTTGTTATGTAGCGGCGGTTAAAGTTTCTTCAAACAGTTTCGTTTAGTGTAATAGTAAATTTACACACTAGTTAATGTTTAAAATGAATGTGAAACAGACATTTAGATTTATTTGATTAATTTTTAGCTCAATAGATTATAAGAAGTTTTTTTCGAGGAGGTCGTGGCCTAATCAGTGGTCGGCATTTGAGTTGATCGCTAAGTTAAGTTGCTCTGGCTGCGACCGGGTTTAAATTATTAAATTTTTCTGAACTCCGTGCGCTTAAAAAAGAGATTGCTAAACAACCAATAATAATATTTCTATATATATCTATATATATATAGAAATATTATTATTGGTTGTATATGTATGTATAGGTAATATTTCTATATATATCATCAATTTAAAAGTAAGAGACGTTCATTGAAGTCTATATTGCTAGCCCGTTGGCGCACTTCGCAGTGACCCTGTCTTCTCGCTACATCGGTTGTAGGTTCGATTACCGCCTCAAGTATGTATACATATATTTAAATATTTAAATATATATATAAAAAAAAGCTCGCCTACCACGAAATCTTTAAAACCGCGGGACCAAGTTGAAAATATGACAGGCTGGTAGCCTGTAGTTAGTAGACATCCGTTAAGATAGAATTTTTCTACAGGGCCGGATTAAGTAGGCATAAGTGGAACCACCTAGTTGGCAATACGTTTAGCTTAAAGATTCTCTTTAAAAAAATATTTTTTCCTCCTCTAAAACCAGTTGCAAGTCACACAAATAATTTAATAGGCGAGCGCCTGCGTATTGTCATCGTAATAAAATAGCGATAAGAAGCGAAACAGCCTTCACAATTAAAGGGAGGGCTTTTCTCCTGCTTTATTTAATTGCAACACTGATATTCTTGAGGACCGTAAACCTGTTACTAAGACACCATTTGCGTTAAGTACTTTTTACTTGCGAGGTAAATCATAATTTCCTGTTCTCTTTTTTATCTATCTAATATATAAAAGTCTCTTGACACAGTGTATATCACACACAGTGCCAAAGTCCTCTGAAACGGTTTGACTTATAAAATGTTTTTGTGCCCATTTGATAGGTTTCTGAATTGGTCGTAAGCTATTTTTTAAACTCCTAAGTGATAAGGGTGGCTCACGCAGACGAAGTCGCGAGGTAGCGCTAGTCTTTGTATATAAAAATCAACCGTTGTTCGTTAGTCTCGCTAAAACTCGAAAACTCTGTTTTGTTTCAACAATCCCTTTCATTACATCTAAGGGAAGGTTTCTTTTTATATTAAAAATATATATATTAAAAAATGATTTTACCAATGCTTCGGAATAGTTGGAATAGATGGCGTTCGTACTAGACCTGATTAACGTGCCATGTAATATTATTATTTCATACAACATTCGTCCAGTTTCACATTTTATAAAGAAGTCATAAAGGATATTGGATTGGCTAATAACAGACGAGCCTAAATTCCAGCAAGATAACGTCTGACTGGGATTTATTTAGGATCCACTAATCATTAAATAGTATAAAATGAAATTGTACGCGTAGATCTTTCAAACTACGCAACGGATTTTAATGCAGTTTTTACCAATAAACAGAGCGATTCAAGGAGAAGATCTCTATCTATAATACATTTATTTTATAAAAGATAAAAGCCGTTTACTTCAATGATTTGTAAAGAGATGTAAAAACGTATATCTATGCGCTTACGTCGCGTCCGCTGCCTAAACCTAAGCCGACGAGATAGAACAAAATAATGCACTACGGAATTGTACATCTTAAAAAGATCTATAATAAAGTCCGGGATAGTATTTGTCTATCATATACATAACATTATTTTATCACTTCTTATCATAAATTGCACAACCTTATATATTGCAATATAACTTTTGGGTATTGGGTATAATTGTTATAATAAAAATAGAAATTGGGATATTCCCAATCGTTAAAATTCGATAATAATTTTACTGAAGGGGAAAACGTATATGAATTTACATTTTCCGTCATTTATTATCTTAATGTAACTCCACTCTACTGTTTACCATTTGTTATATGATAAAGTACTTTTTAATAAAAAAAAATATTGTACAGAAATTTTCTCTGATATCAAAATGTATCCATTCAAAGATGAACCTAAATAATTTTCATTACTTAATAAAAACACGAAACGGACACATTACATATGTGCACAGACCGTATTTGACATTTACTTCCAGTGCTCTCTGAACACAGAGCAAACGGATAATCGTTCTCGAAATATTTATTATTTTTAACATTGCAAATTTCTTTTGCATTTGCAACAAACGGTTTTCAGATATAATTCCTCCCACCAAATTAGTAAAAGATCTTCTGCTCTACGATACGGTATTTTTATTTTTTTCCCATCCGTGGAATTTAAAGAAAAAGTGTATAATATTAAAAGTTATTTTAGGTTCACCTTTAAAGATGTACATTTTGATATAATGTTCAAATTTTTTTTCTGAACACACTAGAATTTATTTGAATCTATAAAAACTTACCTGTGTTTCAATAATTAAATTGAGTAGACTAAATAAGTAAGGACATCGAATCCTAATCATAGGCCGGCATTTGAGTCGATTGCTAAGTTAAGTAGCTCTTTCCGCGGCCAGGTGATGGATGGGTGACCAATTATAACAGTGGTTTTCAAGTAGCGAAACTCCTCCCTGACTCGCAAGACACGTAAAATAGTAGGTCCCGATTAAATGACACTGAGTGATATAATAATTTTCCTAATGAGTGAGTTTTTATCATGTTCTATCAAAATGGAAAATTTTAACTCTCTACGTCTAATAGTTTGGAAATGTTGGGGGGGGGGGCACCTTACGGGCAGACAGACCGACGTACAGACGGACTGAGCGAAATTATAAGGGTTTCTTGTATACTACGGCACCCTACAGATCATAAATATTCAAAATCTTTGATGCCAGAGCCAGACATAGCTTCATTTCAATGATCATGTAGTGTGGCCGAGGACTTTGTGTAGCTGCGCAAGGTTTTGTAGAACTTACAAAGTTTTCAAGGACAAAAATGTTCAAACACTTTGAGCTAAGTCTGCCGTCTGGCTCCGGCGTAATAGCAGAACTGTGATACCAATAACCAAACTGCGGTGGACGTTTTTCGGGAGGGTTTACTAGCAAATCTAGCAACTGAGTTGGCGCGGGAGCACGACATATGCGCATATTCTCGGGTAAATTTATAATACATAGTAATCATTATGAATTCGATTTTATATTTATTAACGTCAAAGTTGACTTTCTCTTGTATCGTCACTGTGTCAATGAAATTTCTGTTTATTTTTGATCTTGAATTTCGAGCAAATTATAAAAATATTAATACATTATTTCAAATAAGTTACATTACAATGCACACTGTTTGGATTAATAGAAAACCTAAGAATAGTCTCAGAATAGTCGTCCTCAATTATTAGCAGCATTATTCTTGTCCTTGATATTTTATTCTTATAATAACCATGAGATATAAATACGGTTAATGGAATTAAGTAAAACACAGCGTATAGTATAAAATTATATAATGATATACTGTATAATGAATGCGATATCTGCTACAATATTATGTTAATTATGAAAGTTTATAAGTGTAGTGTTTTAAGGAACCGGCGCAATGGCACTGCATTTCATTTATTTAGTTTGCATCTTTCGATATGAATTTATACTTTAGATATAATTAAACGAAAAATAAAGAAAATTAATCTATATTGCATCTTGAAAAACCTGCACAATAATAACCTATTTACATTGTTTGTCTTTAAAATATTCACGGCATCGTATACCTTATAGACTAGCCTTAACGACGGAACAATTGATTCAAGTATAGGTAAACAGGATCTACACTAAAAAAAAACATCTTAAATATTGTTAACATATAAATGCAGATGTCGAGCAATCTTACTACAAACTGCAAAATGGGCTAAAAGTTTCTAAGAATACTGCAATATATCTTTGAGAACCTTAAATAAAGTGCACTTTTAAACAAAGATAACTAAAGAAAAGGTAACTTAACCTAATGCTCTTGAAACATTACAAGGGTATTTATTATTTATAATAATATATGTATATAGTAATTAAGTGACGCCAATATTGCTACAAAAAAATCAGTATTTATATATAATATCATTGAAACAACAATATTGATGGATCCTATGTTATATAAATATGATATTATCATAAGCCACTTTTATGTCATGTTTACTTTTTTTACAGTTTCTAAATGAACTTGATAACTATTTATTATTACTTTGGAGAGTAGATAGAGTGATGCAGTATTTTACTTTGAAATTAATATAGTTTATTAATTTTAAAGTAAAATACTTTACTTTAAAATCAATACTCTTAATAGAACGCATCAAGTTCATTTTGAAAACACAATATAGTGAGTATTGCATAATGTGGCTTGCGGTACCTTACGTAGGAGCCATCAATATTTAATTGTATATGATACAAAACAAGCAACCATGTAAGAAAAAAATAAACGGAGAAAATTAAATGCAAATACAAAATGTTTTAGTAGTATGAACACAACGGTGTAGTTCTATCTATGTATTGCGTAGTTGTGGGACTCATTTGTATCATGGCTTTAGGTGGGATAATCACTAGAATGGGCTGAGAAAGAGGCGATGCAATTTGTTAATTATCTAAGTAATAAGGACCAGGTTATAGGTAGCTATTTTTTTGTATTATTACATTTATCTACAAGAATTAGCAAATTTTTTGCATCAAAACTTCTTAATATTATTTAGAAAAAATACATAACTCGAATAACGTAGGTTACTGAATTCTGTTACATAACATGCAAATATGTTCTCATAAACAACCAAGTACTGAATTAAAAAACCAAAAGCAGAAAGATAGGTGCCTAAATTCCTCATCTCCTTCTTTTATACATATTTAGTCCCTAGCAGTTCTTGATGGCTTATAATTCTAGGTCTACATTATAAGATCTGGATAATAACAAATGTCTATAAATATCATAACAATCGATGACAACAAACCACATAAGTAAATAAATACACAATTTAGTTTAAAAAAAAATGAGTACCTATAAAGAAATAAATTAAGTAATAATAATTAGAACAAATGAAGGGAAAACACTTTCACTATTTTACACATGATATTTACCATGGATGGCTAAGTATTCGAAGTTGGGTTGTCGCTGATGTCAATATATTTTTTATGTTAACTTTAAAATATATTTTTCATTCATTTTAAAGAGAATCAATTCGAATAATAAGTCATCAACCGTTACGCCAATTAAAACACTTATTGAACATAATAAATTATAGGTTACTGATCATAAAAGCAGTCAGCCAGCAAATGTTAACAACTTCAAATTTTGCAACAACCTTACAACGATGCTGGCTGTCCAAAAAGGAGAAAATATTTACTTAGTCCTTCACAATTCAAGCAAGCATAATGTAGTATAGTGTGTTCAGTCAAAAATTGTACGCTCCTCCAAACCTTTAAAACTCCTCTAAATTGATCGCGCGATTGACTAATCTTCCAGTGCGTGGTTGATTTGAAATTTACGATAATGGAATTATTAGTGGAAGGGAGGGCATTTTTAGACTGAACGCACTCTACTTCAGGTTATACAAAAAAATACGTACGCTTAATATCACTACAAGTCGATAATTTACACGGTCACGCTTTCACTTATGCGAATATAAAAAAGCTGCTATTATAATTGTATGATCGATCGTAACTTATTCTTACGGGCAGTGAATACTGAATTGTTTTATTTTAATAACGGCAGTGGTTCGTTTCGGTAAGACATAAAATCAGAGGTGGTGCCTGTTTCAAATCGGAGTTGCTGCTGTTATAGCTTCCGAGGCATCAGCGGAGGCCCTAGCACGAACATTTCGAGCCGTTCGTGTCGAAGAGTTGACTTTGAAAATATTCGGGCTGGGCCCACATCGGGCCCTCCTTAGTGTCAACGCGGGTTGCATTAGCAATGATTAAAAGCGTGACACGATAAAGAATTGCCCCTTGTGGGCCCTAGCACGACCATTTTCAACCTAAATACAGTCGAGTCTTCGATTTCGAAAGATTCGGAATGTTCGTGCTAGGGCCTCAGATGTGGACATGGCTACAAACTTCACCGTTGAGCTTGTGGCTGCATGGTTCAATGGTGGAGTATGTAGCCATATCCACATCGGAGGTCCTAGCACTAACATTAATATTTCTCGATATAAATATCCATAAATATTAATGCAGATTCTAATCTTGAAAATGATGCTGATTGCAAAGAAATAATTGTAATATCAGCAACAACTCTGAAAAACAGTACTATTAAGGTTCTATAAATAACACACATTACGTTAGGTTAATTTATTTAGCTGATTGTTAAATATTGCAGCTTTATTAATAACGAAACAACATTTTAAAAAAATCTTATTACCTTGTACATTGAATTGTCATGTATAAGAAAATAAGATATTTTTTTTATCAAAAAAAAATTGTAATCAACTCTATGTATAAACATTTGTAATTTCCATGTTTTTTTAATGTTTATAATTAGGTTTTTTTTTTATTACATTATGTTATTATTATTTTGAATTGTAACAAATGTTATTGAGACTATCTATGTTTAATTATTTATGCTTTGTGAATGTTAATTACCTTTCATTAGATGAATCGATATACACACATACATATTTAAAAAAAAATAAAGAGGTATATTCACAGGGCAAAATTGGAAGCCTTATTTCATATTCTATATTGGTATGTGTGGAGGATTTATTTAGGGCCTCTCTCACAAACCACAAGCGTTTCAAGTTGACTGTCACTTGGTCATGATCGCTAGTAAGCGATTACAGGGATTTCACCACTAAAATAAATTTAAAATTAATTTATTATTAAATTATTTGTGAAACAAAAACGAAGATGTTATCATCAATGTACAACGATGTACCCTTTTGGAGTTTTGTTAATTTCTCAAAAACTGCAAACCGATTTCGATAAAAGCTATGTGGAACAACCACTGAAGTAAGGTCTACCAAACAAAAAAAATCATGAAAATTGCTTCAGAAATAGCGGTCAAATCGCGTAACAAACATGCAAAAAAACATACAGTCGAATTGAGAACCTCCACCTTTTTTGAAGTAGGTTAAAAATAAAATATATACATGAATAGTGATCGTTCAGCGCTTTTTACTCGTCGGTCGTGAGAGAGACCCTAAAGATACTTTCTGTATATATCGTGAGCAGATATAGATTTCCAATTGCAGTCTTAAATACAGCAGACAGATAGAATGTGCTATTTGATAATTCAATTTACAGAATTAAAAGTCTATATTTGTTCACAGTTTGCAGTCAGCAGTACTCCTTACTTGTCATGGTTTGGCAAACAGTTGAAAGTGAATGCAATTAGAATAAAACTAACTGTAATTTTGCCAAAAAAAAAACAGTTTAAAAAATCCAATATAATTATTATACCCATAGTATATTTTATAATCAATGTGAAATCTTTATTCTGAAATATTCTATTTTAGATTTGGTAATGACAGAGAAACAGTTGAAAGTTTTTTGTAATTAATGTCAAAGCATGTTAATTTCATTGTTGTTTCATGTTTAATTATTATTTGTTTATAAATAAAAAAGCTAAACTATTTTATATTCCCTCTTTTGTTTTGGTGTTCCACTAATTCAAGTGGTGTGAGTATTAGAAACTGCTCTTTGATTTTTCATCTGTCCTGAGAATAAGATGTTAATTATTTATCAACAAATTTACCATTAGCAAATATTTGAAACAAGTATCATATATTTGTATATGATTATCTTTTTTGCAACATATATGTCAGCAGACTGTGCCTCCTTTGAATAACATATTAAAATCGTTTTAGTGATATAAAATTATTTTATTTAACTCTAGGACCAAAAAAGAAAGATACTGGTTGGTTTTATTCTAATTTAAATCACAGCAAATATTAACTATCTAACATTAAAACAAACTGAAACAACATAAGTTATAAGTGTCCACTAAAAATTCTTTATGGTAGTAGTCATTGTAGGCATTATGTAATGATGTATATCGCACACCTAGACCTGACTGAAGCCAATTAAGAAAAAAAACTTAACTCATTTATTATTTTTATTCAATAGTCCTTTTAACAGACTGTTATATAATTTTTGTCACTTTATTATATAACAGTCTGTTAATAAAAACACAGAGCAGTCATGAGGACTGCAATTAGAAATGAAAATTAAAAACTAAAAAAAAAATAAGTTGTCATTGTCGATTCAGCTTAGATCCAGTCGTGCGATATGTGTACTCTATTAAAGTGCGTTCAGTTTAAAAATGCACGCACCTCCAAAATATTTACTCAACATGCAAAATAGTGTGCAGACGCAATACACGCAAGCTCGTGAATATCATTGGCGTATAATTGAGGTTGCAGTGCATGATAGAGTTTGTGTTTAAAATAAACTCGCTGCGCAAGCGTTGCAAATTTAGTGGAGGGGCGTTAATTTTTAGACTGAACGCACTATACTATCCTATATTTCAACTATGTCTTTTAACAATGTAGCTATATGTGAATCTAGTAATAATAATTATTATTGTGTAGTCTAAAGCTATTGTCAATATATTTCAAGTGGCAACTGTGGTTCTTTTCAGGGAATGTTGGGAATTCGCGCTCTTAATAAAATAACGACTAAACGCGCAATTTTAATAAAACAATTTAAATCTGGAAATGAAAATAGAAATTTATTCGAAAAATGTTCTATTTTATATATTATGTTAATAAAATTCTATAAATAATTGCATACATAATTATTTATATATGACATATATAAAATAGTACGTCTTTACGTTCTGGCTAAAACAAAACGTTGGAAACCGGAGTTGAATAATTTCTTAGCGTTGATGTTTCAATTTGTCCTATTAAGTATTTTTCTAATTTAAAATTCGTGTTTAGTCGTTATTTCATTAAAAGTGTCATCTGAATAGACTTTAACATACATATATATCGGCCTATATGATATATATTACATAATATATACACAGCATACACAATAAAGCAACTATATATAACTATTTACATGTATATTGTTGTCGGTCTTCAACATGTGGAGTAAATTTGTAATCTTGTTTGGAAGTTAGTTTGTATGTGACAGAATTTTCTTTGTTAATGTAACGATATTGAGATTCTATTGAAAGTACCAGATAATAATAATAATGATTTTAAACAAGAAATATATGATATAATTGTCACATAAATAGTATTAAATAAATCTCCACATGGCTTGTTCTGTACTCGACAGGTTTTTCACATTCATATAAAATATTGATAATAATATTGTTAGAATACCGTCAGCAACAAAAGACGCAAAAAAATTAAATACACTTACAGTTAGCAGAAAAGAAAACACCAAACTATGATATTTTAACAGTAATGTGCTCCCTTTCTCGTAAATAAGTAAAGAGAGCACTTGAACATACTCTCGCCTGGTGGTAAGTCATAATGTATTATAAGATGATATGACACTATAACTTCAATAATATTTACACTTAGACCTATATGTATGTGGCTACACCCTTAATGCTATCGGTTTCTACAAGGCATCTCACCGAAGGCGTCGCGAGTGATAACCCGATATTGGATCGTTTTAATTTCACACAATCCCAGTTCTAGACGAATCTATCCCAGTCCCTTATAGGAGGGAATCAATTAAAATATTTCAACGATGCTCGTTTAAGTTGTCACCCTGAATTTACCCGTAATTTGTCAACAATTCATTCTTTAATTAAAGTGGTCGTCCAGTTATTATGCGAGTCTTAAAATGGGAAGGTTATGCTGTTTAGAAAATTTTACGATACAAGTACTTGACAAGGGAGAGATGACACCTGTATTTAATACCTCGAAAGTGTCCACAATGGCGTATCAAAAAACACCTTACCAAGTATAGTGATCTATAGGGATTGCGGAGATATGTCGCGTCGGATTACGGTTACGGGGGCTAAATGGGGTGATCAGATAGGGTGCGAATTACTTCGGTTCCGCTGTATGTTTTTAAACTATTTCGCATACATCTTTCGTTGCTGACGGTACTCGATCGAATAACAATAGTAATAAAATATCAAAAACGTTATCCCGGTTAAATACCAAGGTCCGCTTAGATTGTAGAGGATGTGGCTATGGTTGACAACTTGACAGTATACTGTACATAGAGGATTAAGGAAAGACCGAAGTACATGCTTGCAACTCTTGTAACTTGCAAATTGCAATGTGATTGCGTGAGTTGTGTTTGTACTGTGAAAATAAATTGCGTTGGTCGACTGTTATAACTAAGTTATTAAAATTTACCAATGCAAACCAGTTTCAGGAGATATAAAAAATTGTAAGTACATTGACTTTCAGTTCTAATTAAGTTTTTATTAAATTCTTCACCTTAGTCTGACCTTTTAAAAGTGTGTGATTGGTTTGCTTTTCAAAAATCTTACGTTAATGTATTTTTTGCTCTTTTAAAACTATATTTTTTTTTTCAATGTATGTTTATTAAGATAGTCATATCGCAATATTAAATAGTCACTTAATTTTGAAAAATTCTACATATGCCACATTTATTTATGTATTATAAAAATAATATATAGGTAAATTTAGATTAAGCTTAACTTATGTAACTAAAAGTTTTCTCATAATTTGTGCATATAGTAAAAATCTGTTGCTTTTATTTTCCTAGACTGAGTGCATCATAATTTCTTCTTATTTTTAGAGAATGAAATATGGAAATTGAGCATGCAGTACCTGTAAAAATACTATTTTTCGCTAAATCGAGAGAACTAGCTGGAATACAAGAAGCAACAATAAACTTACCAAGAAAAATTTCATATGAACGCCTTCTGAGTTATATCACTAACAACTATAATTTAGACACAATAAAAGATAATATACTTTTAGCAAAGAATGAACAAGTATGTTCTGAAAACAACGATATTGAAATAAAGGAAAGTGATAGTATTGCTGTAATTCCACCACTGAGTGGTGGCTAAAGACAAATTTATATTGTCTATTATTAGATAAAAAGTACTTGAATTTTAGACAAAGAAGTATATATATATATTTTTTAATATAAATTCATAGCCATGGATCATCTCAAGCTAACATTTGATAAATTGTCTGTGGATACTGTGACTAATTTAGTTGTGGACAATAAATGTGGTGCTGTGTCTGTTTTCATTGGGACAACCAGAGACAATTTCGACGGAAAGACGGTAAATTACTTTTAGTTATCTAGCTTACTACGTATTACGTACTATTAGAGACCAACGTCCCTAAAGACCAACTTTTCTCACCAAATCGGTTGCAAAGCCAGTTTATAGGTAGAGGTGGAAGCTAGAAGTATACTAACAAAATCCTAAAAGACCTTGGTTTCTTAAGAACTACCATATGTTCTTTATTAGAAAGGATATCTAAAGCTAGGATCATACCAGGTTTGGCTAGACTGGGGAGGGAACACTGGCATTGAAGGTGAATATGAGTAGCCACTTTTAAGAGTGAACCTATAACTGGGTGACAAGTCCCGGGCACTGCTATGGTTCTTTCGTCTGCAACTCAATGGACTTGGCACCTGCACATTGAATCCATGGAATGAAGTTTATCTCAAAAGTTTATAGATTATTAAAAATTTTCTAATACTGTAGAAGTATTAAGAATGCTTTCAGATGTGCATAAAAATTAGGCATTTATTAACATACAAGAAAACAATATGTTGGAAATGCAAAAACAGTTACGGATGTAAAAATATTTTTTTTTCTGCATAAGCGAATTATAATTAATTCTGAATAGCGCTAAGTTGATCAATCAATGTATGATATAAAATAAATAGTAATTCACTAAAAAATTATCATAAACAAAAGCTTTGAAATATATATAAAAGGTCAGTTTCTAAGTTATCTGTCTTTTAACAATGTAATTGACATGTTTAAGTTGTTTTAGATAAGTATGTATGTGGAATGGCCATACAGAATGGTTATATTTATAATTGGCAATATTAAAACAACAATATACAATTGTAATAAACACTTGGAAGATTTAAAGTAAAAGAAAATATTACAAGGGAATATGACTACATAGGGATGGCTCCTACATAAAGTATTTTAAGCAACATCCTTGCCCTTCACACTTTTTTTACGTTTTGCTAATAAACTTGATGACTTCTATTGACTGTATTAATTTTAGAGTAAAGTTATTTTTATTATTTCACTTTAAAATTAATACAGTTAATAGTACTAATCAAGTTTATTTAGAAAATGTAAAAAATTAAGAATGTCATGAATGTGACTTACGACAATTTACATGGGAGCCATCGAAATTTGCCATTGTAATTTTGTAGTTACAATCTCTAGACAGATTGTATTAATTACTAGTTGTTCCCCGCGACTTCGTCCGCGTATAATTAGATGAAAAAGTTAAGCGTGATGGTATATAGCCTATAGCCTTCCCCGATAAATGGGCTATCGAACACTGACAGACTTTTCCAAATCAACCCAATATTTCCTGAAATTAGCGTGTTCAAACAAACTCTTCAGCTTTATATATTTGTATATATAAAATTCTTGTGTGACAATGTTACTTACCGTACTCCTCTGAAACGGCTTGACCGACTTTTATTAAATTTTATACACATATTCAATAGGTATGTACACTTTAGTGATAAGGGTGGCCCTCGCGGACTTAGTGGTGGGGCACAGTTAGTATTAGTATGAGATAATATTTATTATTCAGCACTTCATTATAATATCTCACTGGAAAATCATTTAAATATATTATTGACATATCACATGCTTAGTCATAAACTGACCTAACCCTGTTGTTTAACCTATCGACATTACTTACGATCGTATTAAATGAGACAGATATTTGAAATCGATAATTTAAAGATAATTGTTTAATAAAAAGAAAACTCCCTTCAAAAATCACCAAGGAACTAAAAAGCAAAATATATGTGATACTTTCATACGATGCGGTGGTCCTTCTTTTTTGCATTCCCCCTATTTTTAATATATTGGAGCCTCGGTAATTCTATAAACTGTTATAAGAGTTAGCACAACGCTTACAGTCCCTTTGGTCGACAGACGAATTGTGTCCGGGTACCAGTACCTCTTTCTCACATAAGTTCCGCGTTAAGTGGCGGCAATGCTGTCACGTCAAGTGATGGTACTGTGGTCGCGTTTCATTCGTTTTGTAAGATTTCCCGGTGGCCCAAACTCATCTTTAAAGGCCAGCAACCTATCTGCGAGTCTCCTGGTGGTACTTAGGTAAACTGACTGCCGATTTGTGTAATATAAAATAATATTATTTTTCAGAATATGGTGGATTTCGCAATGACCACACCACTTCAAGATGAGAGTGTGACGCGTGCTCCCCTACAAATATTAACGGATCTGCTTTCTGAAGTAAGTATGAAATCAATTTCAGCTTTAATTAGTTATTCTACACCTACTGAATTCCCCCTGTCCTAGACTATGGGGATAATTTACCTAAGAACATTAGGCTTTTTTTTATTTGTTTTGCAGAAAAGAGCTGTTCGTGCAATAAATAAAACTAGCAGTGTTACGCGTAAAATTAGGTAAAAAAAATCAGATTCAATTTAAGCGCGATAATATATAGCCTATAGCCTTCAACGATAATTGGGCTATCTAACACTGAAAGAATATTTCAAATCGGACCAGTAGTTTCTGAGATTAGCGTGTTCAAACAAACAAACTCTCCAGCTTTATATATTAGTATAGATAAGCCGAAGAGAGTAGCCAAAAACAAATTAAAAGACTTTAAAAAAATGACAGTACTATGTCAATATATTTTGACAACCTTATTTATGTATATAAAAACATACATAAACTTAAGAAAGTGGCTAATTTTAGTAGCAGAAAACTTAGAAATAAAAGCAACCAGAAATGCACTCTAAGCTCCATAAAATTAACTCCACACTTAAATGTGCACGTTTTTATAACAAACTTCCCTATGACATTCGGGAGATGTCTTCAAAAGTAATTGAATTTTTTACAAAACGAAATATCATTCAAATATCGTATTATTTTGTAATGGATTAAATTCGGATAAAGGATGATAATGCTTGAGAATAAATTGCTCTGACTAAATATGAATGAGAAATGGCAATAAAAAAAAAAACAAAAAAAAATTGGATGTAAAAGCTTAAGCATTAAGAAATTTTCGTATCGATGGTTCGGAAATAATGATGTAATATAACTAATTCAAATTCAAAATTCGTTTATTCACTAGGTTTCTTACAAACACATGTGAAATACATTTTTTAGCATAATTATGTATATTTTTTAAAAGATTTGCAATATTTTGGTGATAAAAAGTCGACTTGAGCTAAATTTACAAGAGTTACAAAGCGCAGCACTGAGAAGAGCTCGCAACAAACTCAGTGATGTGCAATTTGTGTAAACGTAACGTACGCTTTTATAAACATTATGCAAATCATGTAATGCCGGACCCAGACATAGCTCAAAGTGTTTGTACATGTTTTTGACTTGAAGACTACAAAGTAATACAAAACTTTGTGCAGCTACACAAAGTCCCCGGCCACACTGCATGATCATTGGAAATGATCATTCAAATGAAGCTATGTCTGCCTCCGGCTTTAAAGTATTAAGCAGGCACTCAATAATTTTACTCAACGAGTAAAAGTAAAGAGTGAGTTAAACTACTCTATCAAGACCCACGGAGCGGACAGCAAAGTTCCAGCAAAAACACCACAAAACAGAACACACACTACATGATCATTCAAATGAAGCTATGTCTGCCTCCGGCATATTACGTACACTTTTTTTATATATTTAAAACATAAGCCAAAGTTTCGCCTTACTGTTAAAGTTAGTTTATCATTAAAAAAGTTATAGTGATAGTAAAACTGCGTCAATTTAATGATTATGTACGTCACACTTTGTTCGGTTAAAAACATTTTTACTCCTAATTAGCATTTATCACTTTCCATATTTATATAATTTTAATGTCATTTACGTAAGCGAAAACTGGATTTGGTTGATAAACAATGTACACACATTACATATGTATGTACATACACTACTTTAAGAATTCTTTATCTACCACTTCTGAAATCGAATAATTTTAATTCGTTCTTTTTTTTTAAATCATATTTACTGTTTTTAAAACGTTCCATATTATATTTACTGTTTCTGAAATCTAGAACCTTTTTTAGAAAAATCCAAGACGCGCTTATATAGAGGGGTTCCGTACCTGATACGTTATAAACGTATTTGTTAAATGACTTCAAAAGTTGTTGTCCGATTTCGTTCAAAATAATTTTCCTAACTAGTTTTTAGCATGTTATATCAACATGGAAAATTTTAAGTCTCTACGTCTAATAGTTTGGAAATGCTAGGGGGGGGGCACCTTATGGGCAGACAGGCGGACGGACGGACAGAGCGAAATTATAAGGGTTCTTTGTAGTATATGTATGTCCCCCCCCCATACCACGGTGCTCTTATAGACGTTTTGATATAAAATGTATTTAAAGTAATATTAAGAGTCCCCCTTGCTTGGGTGCCCTTAGGAATCGACGTCTGGAACGACTGCTCCGTTCGCTCTATGGTAGGACCGGCCTTGTATTTATAGAATAAATTTCTATACGTTTGTGCCTGATTACTGAAGTCTTCTTGTAAACAAATACATTGAAAGAAACATTATTGATTTTTCATCAAACAAAGGCAACATTTTCTTGTTTGTACATGAAATGACTGAGAACTTTTTGATAGATACTGATAGTACAGTAGCGAAGTGTAGTGTAAGAAAACTGGAAACTAACTCCGAGTCTGATGTTTCACGTTAATAAAGATGAATTTGCAAGAGTTGGTAATTGTTATTGATCAAACCTAAGATGAAATAAATCATAAGAAAAGTATGTAATGAACAAATGAACTGTTATATTATGAACATATAATTTGATGAATTGATGAAATTTTTACGCCTAAAGAAATTTTATTAAAATGGATTTCGACATAAGTACCAGTACATTCATATATAGGTACAACTCAGAAACAGTATTGATACAAGGAATATTATATTACAAGTAATATATTATATTCGATATAATAATGCTAGAAATTATATAAATATGGTAGTTTGAACCGGTTTACTTCATCTATACTAATATGTAAAGCTGAAGAGTTTGTATGTGGTTATTGTGGAACATCTAGTAACAAATAAACTACAAATTCACTTGTGATACTATTCCACTATTTAATTATTATTAGATTTTTTTTAAATGGGTTCGTCTGCAGTAAACGTCATAAAATAAGAGCCCATAAATCTCCATTTTCTTAACTCAATAAGTCCTTATGTACGCCCTTAAATAGCGGCAACCAAAAGATACATAATATTAGCAACAGAAATTAAAGTCAAAAGAAGTAAAGACCTCCGAAAAATAACAAGACACTTTTAAACGAAGAATGTAGTTGTAACTGTAGTTCTTTTTTCATGAAATACTTTTTATTTTGGGAAACTGCTATGGTTTGTGTAAGTTCTATATATTTAATTTATTATTGTATATTGTATTATTTATTTGTATCGATAAATAAATAAATTCGTGTGCTAGATTGTCCTATCGATATTCTTCCAATCCCCCATCTCCTATTTATAATCTCGATAGAGATAAAGTAAAATCAGCTCTATGGCGTTCCTTTACTTTGCAAATTGTATCCCTATTTGATTAAAAAGATGAATGAAAAAAACGTAGGCCGATTTAATATTGAAAATAAGCAGTTTTATGAAAGCATTTCACCGCTTATATTGACAATTTTATGAAAGAAAAAAGACTTTCATCAGGGTGAAATTGATAGCGATTTTTCTAAGGATGGAATTTTATAATTGATTTCATCTTTACCTTCGAATTTATTACTTTCAGATTCACAGATGAATGGCTGAGGGATTCGTTCCTTTATTGCGCACAAAAAGGAATACCTTTTATGTCGCTTTAATGAAAATATTTCTATTTTTTTTTCTATACAAAAAAAATTGATGAGCTCCCTCTAATAATGCATTTTGACTTTTGACATTGAAAGACATGAAGTAAATGAACAATTTCGTTTTTTTTTTTTAAATTATAACGGGCAAACGTGCTGGTCATTCATCTGTGTGATTTTTTTGTATTCGTGTATGTCATTACCCAACAAAATAGTAACATATATTTATAGTAGTCTCCTATTGTTTTTATAGAAGAATAAAAACGATAAGTATTGAAATAAAATAACCTTCTTAAATCGCACTTACTTACAATGACAACGTGTACAGGTGATATGTATTCGGAGTCAATATTAAAGATTTTCATGCATTCGTGTATACGTGTGTACGTTATGTGTATTTACCATTTGTAAAGGTAGGATAAAAGTCTTCCTTATAGCACAATGCATATGGGCATGTTATGTGTATTTATTATTTGTTAAGTCAGGGTAAAAGTCTCTCATACAGCGTAATGCATACGTGTATATGTGGTTATGTAATGTGTATTTAATAATTGTAAAGTCAGGATAAATGTCTTCCAAATAGCACGTTGCATACGTGTATACTTGCATAGAATATGTGTATAAAGGTTGAAGCCAGGATAAAAGCTTATTTCGAGACAAACCGATTTGGCACGATCCGCAAATGCATACGAGATACAAAGCAATGTTTACGACATATTTTGTTGCATAATATGTGTAGCCATTTTCGTAGACGTTGGATAGCACATATACATAAAGATATAAAATCTTGTATATCTGGAAGGTATACTTGTTCATGTGGAAGTATAAGTATTGGAGCTTTGTGTATACAGTACTGATGTACGTGTTGCATGTCACTGTAAAGTATGATCATAAAGACTTTTCACATATGAAAGCAGTTATTGTTTTTATTTTTGATATGAAAACGGGCAGGCGAACCACCTAAGTGTATACCGACGCCCATGAATAACTGCACTATTAGAATGCTCGCAATTGCGTTGCTACCCTTTGAGGGATGAGTATGTTCATTTCTTGAGGGTCCCTAAGTAGTATTGCTTCGGAAACACTGGAGCCGGCGGCTTGTTTCACAGAGATTGTATGGATTGAAATCCGCAAGGTACCCAGTTCAAACCCCACCGCTGTTGGGGTATTGTCGCACCCACTCCTAATACAAGCTTTTAATTTATCGTTCTAAATTTAATTCAGAACTTATATATCTTTTTCTATATATAATTACAGAAGAAGAAATTAATAAAACAAATACCTACAAGCATGGCGCTATCTCTATTTTAGAGATAAAATATAAAAATAGTTTGGAAAATCCAAAGTGCACGTGTCAAATTTTCTAAATACTACGAGCTATCAGCTATGCAAGCCGCCATTGGCGTTAAGCGCCATCTCTTACGAGAAGCTCAATACTTAACAGTACAGTAATATTCCGCTAGGTGGTACGCTCAACTGAGATTTATTTTTTGTTAATTATAAGTAAACGATACTGGATTACACACTCAGTTTCAATAACAAACAAAGCGCCGTAATTCTGGAGCTAATGAAAAAAAAAATTAACGTGGTATGTTGCCTTCTTCGACCGTGATTGTGCCAGATCCACACACACAGGACGTCCTAGGCAATTATTTTTAGTCAATGTTTTCTTACACTAAACAAAATAAATATCTTTCCGAGGTATCAAAAGTGTTAAAACATGAATTTCATATTAATCTGTATATTTCTATATTAAACCTAAAGAGATGAGAGTCATATTTAGTTCAGGATAAGCCCGACTTTGTTGAAGTGAGAGTAGAACACACCAACGCTTCGCACTATGAGGCGGGAAATAGATAATAATATCGAATAAAACAGATTATTATCGACTATCGAAATAACCAGCAATATCGAGTAAAGTGTAATATCAAATTCCATCGACAATAAATCACTAGCTGTAGCCATAACAATTGTTCCATGGAATGTAGCGTAATACTCTATTACGACAGGCCAAGGCAAATTTTAAACAACATTTGTAATTCATTTCAAGGATTCAAACATCGCCCACGATAAAAAGCGTTCGTACAACACTAATTTAAATATTAAAAATGTTTTATTATCAGTAATATATACTAAAACTTTCCGATCGTGAATATAATATAAAAACAAATTCCTATCTAACATAATTATAGGGATATACAAAAAAAATCTGCCAAAATCCATTCAGCTGTTTTAAAGTTCAATGACATAGACTGTAAATACAAGTAAGTATTCAGTTTAATATATTTAAAAAAAACCAATTATGACGTATATAATAAACTACACACAGAAGTAAAAATAGCCAAAATCCATGTATTTATTTGAAGAGAATTCAAAGACAATGACAACGACTCCTCAATCATTAGAAGAATTAAATAATATGTACTAATAAAAAATGCAACTTATAAGCTACTCTCAGATGTCTCTTACTTTAAAAGTAAAAATTAATCCAAGCATCAATATAAAGTCATTTTTATTAATAAAAATGTTAAGAATTAACGACGCTAAATTCTAATCAAACGTTACTAGTTATTTACCTCTTTTATGTACTTAATACCATCGTTAGAACTATGACATTTATGTACATTTTAATGTACGCCAAGTCCGAGAATAACTGAGAATAATCTAATTCAAAGATATGTGTTCAATGGACATAGTAATAAGTTATTTATAAACCAGTCCTTGATTTAAAATTATTGCAGTACTGAGAATAAAGCAACCTGTTTCAGCGAGCGAATTGTGATTTTATACGGTGACGGTTGGGCGATAAATGTTTTAACTTATTCGATAATAATTAAAATCTCACTTTAAAATTCTTAAGAAAAATTGTGATGTCTGAATTTTTTTTTATTCAAATTAACTGTTTTGCTCTATCGAGTAACAAACAATGATGTTTTATACTCCACAGCCATGCGATTATGTAGTAACTTCTTACGCTCAATTTCTCTCTTACCATGAAGAATGAAGCATACTCATTCCTCTAAGGCCAGCAACGCATCTGCGAGATTTCTGGTTTTGAAGCTGACCATGAGCGTCGGTAGTCACTAGGTGAACCGCCTAACAATTTGGCCCCTGTTTTATGACAAAAAAAACTTTATAATTCTTAAATAAAATATGAACTGAATGCTTTTAATTCACTTTAACCGTTTTGCGCTATTGACTATCTGACATCGAATCTATAAGGAATATTTATATATGTCGCAGAATTCCTCTCACATGATAGCTATGATAGTATTCATGGGTCTTTGTAGGCATTATCATGGGTAAATGCAGTCGCAAATAGATGTGGAAACAGTCTATAAGAACTTTACAATTTAATCTGGTTATTTACTTTATTTTAATTTGACTTTATTATTATTGTCTATATTTAAAAAGACTTGTTATAAATTTATAATTCTAACGATCTATAAAAATTTATAATTAACGACTAAATCAAATTGTATAAAAGTAGCCTTATGTTATTCCATTAACGATAAGTCAAATTTGGATAAAAGTAGCCTTATGACGTTCCATTAATGATTAAATCCAAATTGGATAAAAGTAGCCTCATGATGTTCCATTAACGATAAATCCAAATTGGATGAAAGTAGCGTTATGATGTTCCATTAATGACTAAATCAAATTTGGATAAAAATAGCCTTATGACTATCCATTAATGATTAAATCTAAATTGGATGAAAGTAGCCTTATAATGTTCCATTAATGACTAAATCAACTTTTGATAAAAATAGCCTTATGACTATCCATTAATGATTAAATCCAAATTGGATGAAAGTAGCCTTATGATGTTCCATTAATGACTAAATCAAATTTGGATAAAAATAGCCTTATGACTATATACGCACACACTCACACAGTGTACGGCATTTCGTTACGTGACGATTTCCGCGAATATTACCCGTAATTTTCGTAAGTCGCGTTAAGGAACTTACGTTTCAAAAAACGTTTATAAATTGTAAGGGAACACATACAATATTCTTACTAGCATATAAAATAACAATAAATTAAGAAAAAAAAAATATGTGCGTAATCACCAGTTAAATACGCAATATTGTACAGAATTTCCATTTTTTTTAGGCTTTCGATTCCGTGGCATTTCAAATATTACTAAATAATAGGAGTCATAAATTAAAAAGTCAAAGCCTTACTTATAAATAAAGTTTAAAAAAAAAACCTATTCAAACTTAGACCATATACCGTTGATCTGGAGTACAGAGAAAATCCTATTAGCCAGAAAATATTACTATTTACGAAGTTTTTCTTTAGTAATTTAAAGATTTTCAGATTGACCATAGCAACTCATATACGGGAAAAGAATTTTCTCATTCTGGAACATCGTAACATCCTAAATGAAACAAATACTAGTCCGCAAATATACAAAGTAATACCAAAAACTCTACAATTTGCAGGATGGATACAGTAAAAGAACGAATTCCAGGTGTCCCGCGGGAGCGAACGGGTCGTAAGCGCTGAGTGATCGCTCCCATTCAAAGCCGTATATTATTGACGGACTCTTGACTCCCCTCAGACTGGCGCTATTGAGCTGCAGTTTTAGCAAGAGCCAAGTGGAATTCTCCATTGGATTGGCTGTTTTAAACGAATAGCGTCGTTACAAGCTAAGTGTTACATTTATTGTTTTTGTTTATATAAAAAAATATCATAATTGACTATGGTGTTGCACGTGGCATCGCTCATTTTAGCTAAATTTTAGTTTGTTTTTAGCATTCCGTAGTCCAGCAAGGAACCCTTCGGTCCGTCCGTCCGCCTTCCTCCCGCAAAGTAGTCCCGCGCTAAGATTTCCACACTATTAGATGTAGCGACTTGAAATTTTTCATGTTGATAGAACGAGCTATAAATTTATTAGGAAATGATTTTAATTGTAATCCTACAAAAACTTTTAAAGTTATTTAATAAATAACTTTATCGCGTATCAGATACGGAACTCTTCTATATAAGCATGTCTTGACAGCTCTTGGCAACTTTATTTATACTATATGTTACGGACTTTTTTGACTAAACTGATGCTGGCCGCATGGTCCAAAGAGACCAAATATGACAGGACATTGACGAAGAATAGTTTTTGAATATATTGATTTGGTTGCTATGGAGGTGAAAAATATCAGGAAAAATAAAGGACGTAAAAAGACAATGTTTTTTTTATTTTTTTCCGTAATACTATATATTACTAATATTATATTTAGTAAGCACATATTATATTACTGGAAAATTAAGCATAGCTCAAAGTATTACTGATATTACCCTTTGTTTATTAATATATAAAAATACGAAATATGTAACACGAATAATTAAAATAATAGTTCACTAGAAAACAATATAAATACAAATTGCTACACTACTGTAGTATTTTTCGTTCCTTTACTTCTCTAAACGTTTATGCGATGCCTTTTGTACTGCGTGAGACTTCGAGTTACTAACTTATTATATGCAATATTGGACGTGGTAAATTAATATGAAGAAAACCTGACATGAAGAAAAATTACATTACTTTGCACAAATCTTTGGATGAAAATGAGAGAAAATCGTGGCAATATCCTAAATACCAGAGCCAGAAAAAACTCAAAGTGTTTGTATATTCTTGTCCTTGAAGTCTACAAAGTTCTACAAAACTTTGTACAGTTACACAAAGACCCCGGCCTCGCTAAATGATCATTTGAAGGATCATTCAAATGAAGCTATGTTCGGCTCCGGCATAACCTGAATGCTACATCATTGAGACGAGCCACCAAAGCACAGACTGCGCTGTTTTATAACGAGAAGAACGTAAACAGAAATTAGGAGTGAATTTGATTCAATTTCAGATTTGTTTTAATTTTTTTAATGAGTACGAGTAAACTTTGCTTCCAGTAGGCATACGATGTTAATGTCTATTTAATAATAAGGGTTGACATCCAAGCTATGGGTATCGAGATTTCAGTCTGTACTGGCATACCTATTCCGGTGGATTGGAGCGTGTGTAGGACTAGACCTGAGCAGTTGTTTTAATCTGACCAGGAGACCGGCGCAAAATCGAGTATCAATTTTCAATTTCTGGAAAGGCACACCAAGGTGGAAGGTTTCGGCAAAGAATGAAAGGTGGGAGCGAAGGTCAATATGCTCAACCACCGCAAAGGGAGATCTTCGTGTCCGGGCTAATTAGAGTTGTATGGGGCGGCCGCGCCTCACCGACAGTAGTAATCGTAAGTAGAAACTTCGTTAGCGTGAGTTGGTTTGTATGGAGATTTTCAGTGTTTGTACTGCAGTCGTTGTCATCCGTACAGCGCCATCTAGTTTGCTTTGGTGTAACCTTTTCCACTCTACATCATCGCCATCTCTTTATGTAGCGGCAGCTACAAATTAATTTTCTACGACCGCATCTGTACAAAAATCTCTACCGCAGCGTACTGTTCAGTATAAATAAAACTTCTTTAAAATATACCAGCTCCATTTCTTCGAAACTCACAACCATCGTTAGAATGGCACAACTTTTTCGTCACAAATGGATTCCTTTCTGACACAATCTTATAGTAAAATTTAAATAAAATCAGGGGTTAGTTTCGTTCGGTTTGTGAGACTTCCCGGTGGCCTAAACTCCTCACTAAGGCCGGCAACGTATTTGCTTTCCTCCTGGTAATGCAGATGTCCTTGGGCCTCGGTAGGCACTTGAGTGCCTGCGCCTGCTTGTTTGCTCCTTGTAGCATTAAAAAAAAACTAAGAGAGGCTGAAAACCGAACGAGGTGGAAGAAACTTGGTAAAAAGGTGAGGAAAGACTTTCATGGGCACAACCTTCAGCAATGAAGAAAGGACTCAAGAGAGAGGATTTTAAGTTGAAATTGAACGTTCCGGCAAATTAATTTAATTCTTTGCCACGTAATTTTTTTAACTCTAAACAGCGCTTATTTAAAACTATTCCCATTCATTACATCGAAAAAAATATTCCACTTAAAAGTATTAATATAAACTTTATAATGTTAATGATGCATTTTAGTTACTTTTCAAAAATGCTTATATTTTTATCTTTTCGAAGTTGTTGTCTGCACTCTAAAAATTGATATTCCGTTGGAGAAGGCTGACATTTTTTTCGTGTTATGAATGCTAAAATGGGCCATTTGGAGCATTTCGACTTTAATATTAACAATATACACGCATATATATACATTTCTGAGTTAAACACAAAAAAAATATAAATAAATAAATATATACGACACACGGACGTTCCTAAGGTATAAAACTTAATGCCTGTGTTATAGGTAACAGACTCATGTTATACGCAAATATTTTTTTTGAAATATATAAATACATACATATAGATAATACACCCAGACTCGAGGCAGGAATCGAACCCACGACCCACTGAGCGAAAATCAGGGTCACTGCCCACTGCGCCAACGGGCCGGTCGAAAAAAATAACCGCGAAGCAGTTATTCGTCTCCCTCTAAACTATCCGCAACGTATTTACGATTCGCGCCGAATGGGTGAAATTCCGTCGGCGGAGGCTGATATTTTTTTGTTTTAACACAGAAATGCATGTATATATGTGTACAAAGTTAACATTAACGAAATTCTCCAAATTGCCCTATTTTAGCATACATAATTTTAAAATCTTTACCAAAAAAAACTGTCAGCTTCCCGCAGCGGATTATAACTCATCAGAGTGCAAACAACGATTTTGAAAAGAAAAAAATATGCATTTTTTGGGAATCGTAACCAAATTGCATAATAAACTTAATAACTATTTAAAAGTAAAGTAAAATTACGGTTATTCTCGATTTAAAATTTATTTAAATAAAGTTTGTATAGAGACTGGCAGTAAGCAAATCCACAACTCCTGAACTGTGGCTCTACCACTGCCAACGGACACACCAAATCAAAATAGAGTTCTATGTAAATCCTGGCTATCTGAATTAGTAGGCAGGATAACTACCTACAGGACATCGTTCCTTTTATCCCCTCGCATTTACATTTTCACTCCCAATTTTAGGCCGTTTCAAAGCAAATCCAATGGCCATCAAAGGAACATATTTCACTGAATACTACTCTGCTATTAACTGAATAACGTAAGTTTCCCACATCTTGTTTTTTTTTACATAAATTTAACAAAAGTTGAGCTCGTTCAAAAGTCCTATACATCTCATAAGTTACGCTTTGTGTGATCAGTGAACTCCAGTGGTACGTGCCAACTGGTACACAAACTTTTTTTCAAACTCGGTGAACAGCACACAGCATATGTACATACGTTAAATCTATACTAATATATAAAGCTGAAGAGATTTTTCAGTTTTAAAATAGAAATAAAGAGTAAATTGTATACCTCGCCAATTACACAGCTATAAAAATAAACAAAATTAAATAAAAATGGCCAAGAACGTGTTAAGACACGCTTATAAAGAAGGGTTTCGTATCTGATACGCTATAAGCGTATTTGTTCAAAAAACTTCAAAAGTTGTTATCCGATGTCGTACAGAATGATTTTCCTAATGAGTTTTTAACATGTTCTATCAATATGGAAAGTTTCAAGTCTCTACGTCTAATAGTTTGGAAATGCTTCCTAGGGAAAAGGTATCAGAATAAGGTGCCCTCCCTAAAGGGAGGGCACCTTACGAGTAGACGGACGGACGAACAGAGCGAAATTATAATGGTTTTTTGTAGTACTAACCCTAAAAAGCAAACACAATAAATAACAATCAGTAAATTTAATTTAAGTATATTAACAGAATAAGTGTCCAATTTTCTGCATTACACTCCTAGTGACAGTAATGAGTTCGTATATGATAAAAACCCTTTGAAGATGTTATGTCAGCGTGCAGACAAAATATGAAAGGTTAAAAACACGGTTTTCATACATAATACACGCCACCATTGACCTTTTTGCCGGGAAATGTTACATTTTTATAAGCTCTGGCAGAATGCGACCTTAAGGTACATTTTGTTTATCGTTTATTTGAATACTAGAGGACGCAACAGACGTCGTTCTGTCCGATCGTTGGGCTTTTCACTACATTCTATTATCCTATAATATATTCCCCGTTCCCGTTTCCTGTCCCTTTCTTGCTCCCATTTCATATTAGTTCACTATTTTGGCGTTAATGGCTTAAACACGAATATAGCATACATACTTCATTAGTGCCCCGGCTCCTACACTAGGTAAACTCGTATCTCAGGAGCCAGTGCCTTCCCAAACAGTTTATATAAGTAAGTAATTTCAAATTATATCGGCTGTAGATGATTTTTTCTTTCAACTTGTAATTCTTCATGGATGTAGTTCAGTCGCCGCGGTGGCCGTGAATTGTTGATTTATTTCTTGTCTAATAAGTTAAGTAAGTTAGAGAGATATTCTTTTATGAGCAACTTTGTCCGCTTAAAATTATGTGAAAATTTTTAAATATGTTAATGGGCTATCTAACACTGATTAATTTTTCAAATCGTACCAGTGGTTTTTAAAATTAGCGCGTTCAAAAAGACAAACAAACTCTTCAGCTTTATATACTGTAATCGCCCCTATTACACGGTGCTCTTATAACGCGCCAGTACTTTCCTATAATACATTTTCTTCCTAGCATTATCCCGGTCAAGTACCAGGGTCAGCTAAGATTGCACAAGATTAGGCTGTAGGGCGAGTTAAGATGAGATTGCCATCTGAGGTCATTCCCGAAACCCCCACAACAACAACTTCTCGACTAATATCACTCAGTGACATTTATCGGGTTCCACAGTTTTGCGTTCCTTCGAAACACGTAGGAGGTCGGATATGTGATACAAACAAGTGTTAAAATGGGTCACCCATATATCACTCGGTCTTAGCGAGAGCTACTTAACCTAACGATCGACTTAAATGCCGACCGACAGTTAGGCCACGATCTCCTCATTACTCTATAATACGTAATATTATAATAATACTAGCTTCGCCCCGCTACTCCGACCGCGTTGGCGTATAGTAGACTCAGTAACAAAAAACATCAATAATTTTTAGTATTCGTTAAGATCAAAACTATTAACAAAATCTTGATTCAAAGTAGTCTTTGGATTAAGATTTTTAGACCTGTGTGAAGAGATCTTAAAACAGTAAAGACTGTTTCACATATTTTGTATTTTTTTTAAAATTATAGTCGCAACAATAGCAGTCACGGAATGGCGCACTAAATTCCAAAGGCGTATGAACATGGCCGACAACGAACAAAAAGCTCGCTCCGTCGATTCACTTCTCAACTACGAAACTGTCAAATATTACGGAGCTGAGACTTATGAAGTCGTCTCGTACAAGGATGCCATTGTCAATTTTCAAGTAAGAAACTTACATCATAAAGACATTGTTCACGAGGTTTGATAAAATTGCCCATTATTTGTAGAAGTAAAACTTCCTTACGCACGCTTGACTTGGGGAGTAAATGCTTTTCGAGAGCGTTACGAAAAGTGTGATCGGGCGAGACGAACGGAAGTTAACAAGTTAATTTAAGAGGGAGATACAACTTAGTGAAGATAGATTGAGAAACGTATCTTATTTCTCACACCATAAGCCTATTGTCTATTACAGTAATTACTGATAAAGATTAAAAATAAAAAATCTATTCAAAAATATTAATTTCTTAGACCTTCGTGAGTGGAACTCATAATTATTATAACAAACGGATTTTATTTCATATCATGATTGCCCGAGCCCGTCTGGGGTACTTTCTCACGAGACCATTAAATAGAATTGGTACAGAAAAAAAAAATAGATAAAAATAGAGGCAAATATTGATTGACATTTTGTAATCTAAAAACTCTCGCTAATAATATTTTCGACAGTGATTTCGCGTTTATTTTTTAATTCGATATAGTTGAATTGTCGTTTTTTTTTTTATTCAGAAAGAAGAATTCAAGTCCCTGATAACCTTAAACATGCTGAACACAATGCAGAATATTATCATTTGCACTGGTAAGTAACGTGAGATCTCGGTTATCGCTTATCAGTATAATTGTTTTGCGAATAGTGCATTAGGACAACGGGTATTATTACACTTAGTCATCCTCTTAGGTATTTAAATTTATCTGTCATCGACTAAGTTATCTATCTGTTTGTTTATAATAAAGACGACCTGCGCAATCTTTCAGCGTACGTGCATACCATTTCAATAAACTAAATGAGGGCTTACGGACGATACCAAGATGGGTTGTTTGTATATTTGGTCTCGTTTTTTTTTATGTTTTAAGGGGCAAATGAGATGGCAGCAGGAAGCTAAGTGCCTATGGATGCCTATGGACATCTGCACGACCAGGAGGCTAGCAGATGCGTTGCCGGCTCTTAATGAGAAATTAGGCCACCGGGAAGTCTCACAAACCGAACGAAACGGGACAACAAACCAGTGGTAGCCATTTTGTGGTAGGCAGTTAAATTGGTAATGTGAGTTCTTTCTGTTTTTAGGTTGTTTTTATATTTTTAAGGTCTGCTGGCGGGATCGCTGCTCGCAATCTCTATGGTTGTTCGAACACACGAGCTGACCGAGGGAGATTACGTACTTTTTGCTTCTTATATAGTTCAACTGTACGTGCCTCTCAACTGGTTCGGAACTTATTACAGGTGAGATAACTGCGTTATATCAAACGATTTAATTAATTAAATAAATATTTAATTAATTAAAGTTGTCTACCTTAGACGTCTGTGTGTCATATATACAGGACTATATGACACACAGACGTCTAAGGTAGACAACTTAATGCCTGTGTTATAGGTAACAGACGCCTGTTATACACAAATATATATATTTTTAGAAATATATACTTACATACATATGAATAATAGACCCAGACTCTAGGTGGGAATCGAACCCACGACCCCCGGAGCAGAAGGCAGGGTCACTGCCCACTGCGCCAACGGGCCGCTCAATGGGTGTATTCCCATTGAGCGGGAAGCATAGCTTTTGATGACGTGTGAAGTAATAAATATTTAGGTAAAGTTTATTTATGTGTTAATTTTTTGTCATTTATGATACTATCAATTTATTGATTTATCAAGTTCTAATGACTACTAATTTATCCATCCACCACCCGGGATAGGTAGGCGGAAGCATTATAGTCCGAGCTCGTATAGAATTGCACAGGCAGCCTTTATAAAAATTAAAAATCTGTCTTTCTTTTTTTAAAAAAAAACAACTTCAGATTGTCAGAACTGGACCAAATTGAAATCGGAGCACATGAGAAGCAACAGCTTTTATATCAAGGAGAATCATCAAATTCGGTTCACCCTGTCGAAACTTTTGAGGTAACAAACAGAAAAAAGTACTGTTGAATTGAGAATTTCCAATTTTTCGAAATCGGTTGAAAAGAAGAGTTGAGGGCGTGAAATATTTTTAAAACTTTGCATTAGGCTCCTAGAATGGTATATTTGACCAGTGGTATTGTATGGGTTTGAAGCTTGGTCCTTAGAAGAACCGCGGAATAGAATTGAAGCTTACGAGATGTTGTTTTACAGAAGAATGCTCCGCATAAAATAGACGGGTATGACGTGTTATACCGAGGTCCTTGCTAAAATGCGAAAGAAGAAAATGGCCGCGGTTGTAATAATCATCAAGCAGCGTATATTAGGTATACGTACAATAGACAATAGGTGTCGACTGCTCCAAACGATCATAATAGGGACGGTAAAAGAGAGCTAGGTAGGCTTATGCCGGAGCCAGACAGCTTCATTTGAATGATCATGTAATGAGGCCGGGGACTTTGTGTACCTGCGCAAAGTTTTGTAGAACTTTGTAGTCTTCAAGGAATGGTCAAAAATGGTCAAACACTTTGAACTATGTCTGGCTCTGGCTTTAGACTTTGTCCTGACTGCGCAACATTAGGAAATAGACTGGAATAAAGACTGACCAGAAACTAGGCTAGAAAGGGACAAGGAAGAATTTAAGAAACTGACTGCCAACCTTTATTAAATGGAGAGGCATAAGAAGTAGATTATGGTTTAAGACATTTATTTGTCAAAAGATTTACAAAAATCAATACAATATTAAAGGATGATGTGTTTGTTTAAAGGTATGGTTTTAGGACGATGTTCGACTGTATCAAAGGAATGTTTAAATCATTTCATTTTCATTTCATCATCATTCAAGACCTTTAACTATTTGCTCGTAGGTCAAGGTAAAGCGCGTTTAGAAATTTCGCATTTCAAGTTATCGCCCATTCGGGTCTTTTTTCGTAAAGGTCTTTAGTCAAATGTCTTTTTTCTCCACTTCCTGCAATTTTTTAATTTTCAGATTGGTTTGGAAATAAAATAAAGAGGTGCGCAGAGCAAGCGGGTGTGCACCGTTTATTCGGGTACATATCCTTGCTCCACGGAGCACATTTGTACTGTGCCGAGATAAGCAGCAGTGCCTCGTGCGAGCTCCAAGGCGTTAACCGTTAACTGCTAATTGGAGTTTCAGCGTAACTATTATTGCGAGTGTTGAGCTTTTATGTTTATTGCTGGAGCTTTTTGAGGTTCCGTTGGGTAATGTTGGAACTCAAATGGATTTTTTTATTACATATTATAAAGCGTGATTAATTTTATTTAAATATTAAATACATACGACTATATGACACACGGACGTCTTTTCTTAAGGTAGACAACTTAATGTCTGTGTTATAAGTAACATCCGCCTGTTATACACAAATATCGTTTTTGGAAAAACATAAATACATACTTATGTATATAGATAATACACCCAGACTCGAGGGGGGAATCGAACCCACAACCTCCGGAGCGGAAGGCAGGATCACTTTTCCTTTTGGCATGATTGGAGTGTTAAAAACTGTACGGAACCAGTCGTTTATCCCTTTCTCACTATCTTGATTTCTGGTCAGCTATAAGGACTTTGATGTAGGGATCCTAATTTGATTTTATTCATCCCGTTGAATTAGTATTACAGCCACGAATAAAATGTGGCGAAACTTGGATTGTACCGAACTCGAGCAAGATTTCGGAAAAGGTTTCATTGCTGGGTGGATATGAATAACTTATCTTTTATCTTAAACTATTTACTTTAATCAGATTGCTTTTATAAGATAAAGACGACGAGTCTAATGATTTAGATGTTTAATTTAATTAGAGAGCGCCCGGTCAAAATTCGGCCACTAATGTAAACTTATGCTAGCTCGCTTCCATACTTTTTTTTTTAACATAAAGAACAATTTGTACACTAAAATACTTTTATTACTCAAAGTAGAATATAAACAATATTAAATTGTTTATATAAATTAAATTCCTGATATTTGATTGACCATTCGTCAAACCCATCTCCTCTTTGAACACCTCCATTTGGCGGGATCTTTTAGCGATAGCCAAAACGCGCCGACCAATTAAATCTCACCTGGTGTTACCAACACTAAAATTAAATTTGACAATGAATATTTTTACCTTGGTCATGTGAAAACGTGTGTGTAGTGGTGTAATTTTTTTTTTATACAATAAAAAGGGAGCAAACGAGCAGAAAGTCCACCTGATCGTAAGTGGTTACCGTCGCCCATATATACTGTAACTTCCAAGTTTATTCAAGCCAATGAAATCGTTTATCCATCATCTACCACCACCCGTAATGCTGGAGCCAGACATAGCTCAAAATGTTTATACGTTTTTGTCCTTAAAGACTACAAAGTACATACTACATAATCATTGAAATGATCATTCAGATGAAGCTATGTCTGGCTCCGGCATAAAAGACTTGTGACGTCACACTTTCACGTTCTAATGAGATCAACAGCCTCATTAGAATGGCTCGGCAGTATTATGGTTTAAACGCCCACTCGCTTTGGGCCGAAATTCAGCCAGAAATGGAATAGCTGTGCCATCCGCGTTTTTGTAATCTGAGATCGCGACCTTGCGTGAGCGTCATTGACAGTTTCGTTCAAATATTTCATTTCACTGTTAGCGTTTGAAAGCCCATTTTCCTAATTATCCGTAACTAAGTAACCTTAATGAAACTACTTAGACACGTAGTTACACAATACAGATTAAAAAATGAGTAGCTTATGCAATTTGTCAAGAACCTCTTTAAAATTGTCTCCACACGCACATTGTCTGGACAGAATGAATTATTTAGTAACTTCATTTACTTAGTACTATTTTTTATTCAAGTTGTCGTGAAAAGACTGTAATAATAATAATTATTGTTAATCATTTTAATGTTATACATTATATTGAATTTTTTTTTATATTACAAGGGGCAAACGAGCACGTGGTTCACATAAGTTTACACCTACGCCTATGGATGGACATCTGCACCAGCAGACGGTTAGCAGATGCGTTACTGGCCTTTAACGACGAGATTAAGCTACCAGTCTCACAACACGAACGAAAAGCGACAACAATACCAACACTTGACGTGACAGCATTGCCGCCACTTCACGCCGATCTTATGTGAGAAGAAGTACTGGTACCCGGACGCGGATTCCTAATTCCGCTACAGACCAAAAAAACTGAAAGCGTGGCACTCCCGTCAGTTGAAAGTAATAAAAGTTTCCTTCATTTTAAAATAAAATAGACAGAAACACGTATTTTAAAACATTTTGATAAATAAATCTTTATTGTACACAAAATAAAAAACAATGATTATACAGAAATTGCAGTGGTAAAACAGTACAATCAGGCGGTCTTATCGCTAACTAGCGACCTCTACCAGACAATCTGGTTTGGAAATTGAAAAAAGAAGAAAACGGAGTAGGTAGTGTACAGTAATATTAATAAAGACAGACAAATACAAAGAACATGTATAAGAATAAATATGTGCATACTAAAAATAAAATAAATAATATATATATAAGTATACATGTATATATATAAACATAAAGTCGTCGTTTATCGTAGGATAAGGAAGATAAAGTTCTTTTAATATTTTTTTAAAGTTTAATAGCGACTTGTTTTGCCGAATTTCTTCTATAGGTAAGGCGTATTTTTAAAATAATTTCACGTTATATATTCTGTTTTTAATACTTTATTAACAAGAATGGGTTTATGGCGTTAGGGATAAATTTACTGAATTCAACAAACATAACCAAGTGGAGTATCAAAGATTTTTTAAAGTTCAAAGTTATAAGAACACGGTTCATAAGCAAATAAATTAAATAGTTGAGAACAATAAAGTCACGGCCCTTCAAAACCTTGACACACATAGAAAAAGCGACATTATCATAGAAATAACCGAAAAGAATGTATAGCGTCTATTTATATTAGTTAATATCTTGTGCCAACACGTTTAAGAAAACACTCAATGACGCGACAGATGCAACGTTATCAGTGGGATATTGTAATCTTTATGCTTTTATAATAAGCTTTATTAAATCACAATGTAACGTTTATCTTGAAGGCTTCAACAGATACGTTGTAAAATGAAAATGCATTTTCATATCACGTATTTTATATGCGATATTAGAAATTAATAACTGTTTGAAGGGTATATTATATCCTGATCAAACACTTTCTTAATGAGATTAATACATCTCACAATAATAGCTGTGCCCGTTACTTCGTCCGCGTAAAATTAGGTAAATATATATCATCAAGATAAAATTGAATCTATTTAGATTCAATTTTATCTTGATGATATATAGACTTCCTCGATAAAAGGGCTATCTAACACTGAAAGAATATTTCATATCGGACCAAGAGTTCCTGGGATTAGCGCGTTCAAGTAAACAAACAAACAAACTCTTCAGCTTTATATATTATTTTAGATATAGATTACTAAAATAATACCTCACGCACACCTATGCCAAAAGATTTACACACACATGTATAATAAAAAAATGTCAATGTGAAAAGAATTAAAATTTAATTTTAAATAAACATTTCGACCAGCTGGCGAGCTCTGGTTTGAATTATTAAGTTAAAACCGTTCAAAGCAGAAAAGAAATTAATTTAAAATAAACATAAATGCCTCTAAAATTAATATAATCATATTTTAATTACATTTATAAAAAACTAAAACGAGATGTTTCCATGAAATCACTAGGTGCATAAATCTAATTTTCATTACCTAAGAAGCGTTTGCGTGTAGCGGACACCATAACTTATTGGTATTCCCAAATTTTCAATTCTATTTACTTCTAACTGTACACTCACTTTCAATTCTAACTGTACACTTACTTTTATAAATAAAGATTTCTTATTTCTTATCTATTACCCAATTCGATTAGATAAAACAGTTAGTATACCAGCATTATAAGATTTAATATTTTGATAATAAATCACTAAACAATAGAATCGAACTTACGACCCCCGGAGCAGAAAGCAGGGTCGCAGTGGGCACTGCGCCAACGGGCCAGGCGAATTCTGGTAATTTGTGGGTTCTAGATTATAAAACTCTTGTAATCGGTGGGTTCGAGATTATAAAACTCTAGTAATTTGTGTGTTCTACATTATAAAACTCTGGTAATTTGTGCGTTCTAGATAATATGAGTTTTATAATCTGGAACGCACAAATTGTCACGAGGTTTTTCACGTGGTATTTTAGTTTCTACCTAAGATGACAATTATGTGGTTGCTTGTCTAATCACATTTGGCAGGATTAATTATGTCATTGAGATATGAGGTATAGATCTCGAAAAATAGATAGATTACAGTTAACTCTGTACAGACTTAAGCAGTGATTTTTGTGTAAACTTAAGACATAAATATCATATAGGTTTTTGTATAGAGTAGGATTGGAAAAGATTCCGGTCTAAGTTAACTTGCCTCAATATAAATATAATAAACAAATATATACAGGACTATGTGACACAAGAACGTCTGTTCTTAATTTAGACAACTTAATTCCTGTGTTATGCCGGAGCCATACATTGCTTCATTTGAATGATCTTTTTAATAATCATGTAATGTGGGACTCACAAAGTTTTATAGAACTTTGTAGACTTTAAGGTCAAAAATGTACAAACATTTAGCTATGTCTGGCTCCGGTATTATACAGACGCTATAATGACTAGGCGTCTGTTATACACACATATATATAATATATAACTATATGTGTATAACAGACGCCTGTTATACACAAATAGTTTTTTTTGTAGAAATATATAAATATAGATAGCACACCCAGATTCTGTCCGGGAATCGAACCCACGACCCCCTGAGCGGAAGGCAAGGTCCCTGCCCACCGTGCCAACGGGCCAGTCAATAAATAACTTCAATGTCACTTATTAATGACATAACCACTTTGTATATACATTTAGCATATATGTAGATGAATTAACTAATAAAACTATTTTTATTCGCACGCGTTTCCTAACAGTTACAACGTTTTCGTACACTTCAGTTAACTAAAATTACTATATAATCATCTATACTAAGTCATTCGAATTCGAAAGAATCGTATATCGATAAAATTAGTATCGATATATTGCGTAAGGAAACATCGACACCAAAGTATCTCTACTATTAATTAGAAAACTTCTGGACGCGTGACATCATGAGCGCGGTTTTCGACACAAAGCCCTCTTTGTCTAGCTTGACAGATTCCGTATAAATCTCCATTTCTGACAGGCGTGCTATATAAATCTCAGTGAGAAAATATTATTCCTCAGTCCCCTTGTGTATTACGTCACTGCTGATCTAGTGTATGTGTCTTACGTACGCTTCATCATAAACTGGCCTAAGTCAAAAAAGCTGATTTTTTGGAAATCGCAAAAAACGGTTTGTCAATTACAACTTGTACATATTGACTTATGGCTCGATAAAAACGGCGTTATAATAATAAATTATGTATTTTATTATTAGTTAATGGAGTAATTAATTGAAAGGTTATCTTAATGACATTTAATTATTTATTAATTAAAAACCACCTTGCGTTCCATTACTGGAGTAAAGGATGTAGGAAAAAAGTCAGAAAAGCTAAAGTGCGAATGGGCTGGGCATGTGGCACTAATGGACCCGCAAAGGTGGGCCAATTTGAGCTTAGTAGGAGGAGAAAGGGGAATATTAGACATACCTAAAAAGTATTTCTAATAGTCTTTAAAAAAATGTGACTATATGGACTCCCACCAATGGCCGCCGTAGACCAGGTATACCGAGGAAGAGGTGGCGCGAAGACTTGGCGGTCTTTGCGGGAAAGGAGTGGATTGGTTTATCTCTGGATGAAGGAGAGTGGCTTAAGAGAGGCGAGGCCTTTGCCCAGCTGTGGAACATTGCAGGGTAATTTAAAAAAAAAGCTTAAAACAATTATTAAAGTTTAAAAGATCTACATAGCTGTATCTTGGTGTTGAATGGAGATATGTCGAAATTATTCTTAGATTAGCTGATAGAGGTCGTTAATACAAAGCTGTCTGTATCATTAACTCAATTTAGACCTAAAACATTATCCGTTAGTTTACGTGTTGTGTTTGTGTTACGTGCGATGTGCTAAATGATACAGAATATCGGTTTCTTTTGCTTATAGAGGTATTTGAAGCAGCTCGAAGTGGCGCGGCATCACAAAGGCTCTGATGACTTGTTTATATGGATACTGTTATTAATGACTGGGCTTCAATCGGCGCTTCTAATCTTTTTTTTTTTAAATCTAATTAATGATATATTAATGGTGAAAGTGGTATTTGTTAGGCAACATAAAGGTTCTCATTGGTATTATTAAGGTTAGCTTGGAAATGTTAAAACGATAATTAACATATTTTTAGATTCACACAGGTATATTAGAAACGAAGTCATACACAGGGACCTTTAGATGGACTTCGTCACTAAAGTAGCGCAAAAATACGCCGAAGCCCATGAAAACATTCTTCACCATCGTTGAGGCCATTCAGCTCCTCGCCACCACGGACATAGTGAGAAGGCTAAAACGGAAAAACCTTCTGACCTAGTGTGACAATAAGTGAAACATTATCTAGTGTTAGTTCATGTGCATAAGAACAAAGTGTCTTACCTTTAAGTTATTAGAGACAATAGGCAATCGGTCATCTTAACTCGCCCCACAGCCATATCCTCTGCAATCTAAGCGGACCCTGGTACTACTACACCGGGACAACGCTAGGACGAAGTACTGGTATATTATTACTGTCTATGAAATTGCGATATTAATTGTTATAACGTTATCGTGTACAGGTATGACGTAATTTGGTTCTGTTGTTGATGACGTATTATGTCCGATATTGTCTTAATTAAGACATGTTGATATTGTCTATTGGTTTCTCAGAAACGTGAGCGATAATCGAATATACGTATGTAATTTGTCTTCAATTTCCGGTATAGATCAAAGTCAAAACCTCCGAGCTCTACAGCCTGAATAGCTCAACTGTAAAAGGGATATACTGAAATTTCCAAGGTACTCAGTTCAAACTGTGACGCCGCTGGGGTATTGACGCGCCCACTCCTAAAACGAGCTTTTAATTTAAGCTTTGTAGGAGGGGAAACGATAATAATAGGCGTACGTAATAAATTATTTTTAAATAAAAAAGGAAAAATGCCTTCAAACCATGGATCTAAAAAGCAAAAAAAAAATAAGTACTTTCATATAATTTAGTAGACACCTACTGGTTTGTTGAAGTAGATACCAAGCCGAATAGATTCCCCGCTAAATAGATGCAGAGTGTACCGAATTTCATTTTTGCAGATGGCACAAAATTTTCATTTCACAAGGTCAGATTAAGAAGTGCTAAGTTTACGTGAACGAAGTCGCGGGAAACAGCAAGTTGAGCATATAGTACGCAAGTGATAGACAGACAGTCGTATTGTATTTTTATGCGATAGATTCGCGTGAAAAGGGAAAATTAGTGTATGATTATGGATCGAAACAGCGCATCTCGGAGGCAGACGTCGCGACAGTGTTGGCGCCAACTCTCGCTGCTGGTCAAAGAATATGTAATAAACAGACGAGACAGCTTTCAAAGTCAAAGTCAAATTGTTTGACTTTTGTTTGTCTTTTGAAAACAAATTTTACCTATGACGACAGAAAACTAGCTTACGGCCTACCTGGTGGTAAGTAACAACCATAGCCTGAAGCCGATTGTAATGCTATGTAGAATAGATTTAGTTTTTTGAATGTAGGTCGCAAAGAAGCGTTCTGCCTATAATATCTACATATCATTCATACGTTTCTAACCTAATACCTGCCATTCCTGTTCTCCCCTAAGAGCATATTTACTGAAGGAAACACGTATTTTTTCTAGTCTGGCAGCTCCAGCTTCTACTCTACTCTAAAAAGGGTGGTTATAAACCAACTATGTTTAAATGAATAGTAAATACGCATTTCTAAAACTATTTAATATATTGCTCATTATAATTAGTATTGACTGCTAGAAAATAAAAAGATATAAACAATTAAAGAACATTATAGACTGATCTGAGGGCCTCGCACGAATTTTTGAACCGAAGTAAGTCGAGAGTCGACTTCACTTTGGATCAAAATGTTCGTGCACGCTTACAAGAGGCAAGTCTTACTTGTGTCACGTTTTTAATTAACCAATGCTAATGCAACCTGCGTTGGTCCTAAGATGTGTCCGTTGTGGGCCTAACACGAACAATTTAATCTTAAGTAAACGCGACTCGTCCATTTACTTCGGTTGAAAGATGCATGGCCCTCTGCATCTTGAGGACGTGCAATACTCAAATACGGCGTGAGGTATCCGTCTTTTATTATCTTTGACAAAGAACTCGTATACTTCAATATCAAAACTGTAGCCAAATCTGATTGGTCCATGTACAGTAACATCTTCATATTGTCCAATAACAGACCACAGATAAATATTTCAACCAATAGGAAGCCATGGAAGTTTTTCATACTTTAGTCTTCGGTGCTCCCGGGGGAAACAACATTCGAATTTTCTTATTTGTGTCGTTTTTGGTGGAAAATGGTGAGGTGATCGTGCAAAAATATGATTATTATTTATATCGATATCATTCTGTTGACAATTTTGGTAAGTCACTGCACTGTTCTTTTGTTTGACCATTGCACAAGTTTGTGTGTTATTTCATAACGGATGTCCATAACTTTGTGTTTTATTTCATAACTGAATTTTTTGCGTGTTAAACTAAACTGCCAATGAATTCGAAGGGGAAATGGTGCAATTCAAACCCGAGAGCCACACCACCGAACCTGCCATCAAAGCACAGTACTGCACTGAATTTCCGATGTTTTTAATTTAGACAATGATGCTGAATTAGGGTTGTTACAAGATCAAATAAATGTCTTAAGCTCCCCATTACTTAGAATGTTTGAAGATAGCGCTAAGATAGTGGAGGTGGGGGGTGCATGAGGTGTAAATTGTAAGCTGTGCTTTCAATAATCATTTTACGAATAACCTTCGTAGAAATATCATGATAAGTATGTCTTAAAGATGCTTCCGTGTCGAAGTGAAACATGCATTGAGACATATCGGAAAGTCATTGTAGTACTTTGGTGGCGGATTCGATGGTGTAGCTTTCGGATTATAGCATTGCACCAATTTTTCCTCGTATTTATTCGCGGACTTTATCAAATTACTTTTATGTATCGTGCAAATCTTAAACTGTATGTTTTTAACTTGACATTCGCTCTTCTACCAAGCGTTATCCCGGTTAAGTACCAGGGTCCGCTTAGATTGCAGAGGATGTGGCTGTGGGGCGAGTTAAGATGACCGATACACTGGTTTATATTTGATATCCGACCTCCTCCGTGTTTCGGAAGGCACGTAAAATAGTGGGACCCGATTAATGTCAATATTAGCCGTGAGGTTGCAAAGATCTTGGGAGTTTCGAGGATAACGTCAGATGGCAATCGGTCATTTTAACTCACTTCGCAGCCACATCTTCTGCAATCTAAGCAGAACCTGGTACTGGACCGGGACCACACTAGGAAGAAGAAGTAAAAAACAGATAGATGACGAGGGTTCCGTTGATTCCAAATAATATTCCTGCTTTACCCTGATCAGTTAAAGAGTTCTGGTTATAAGGTGCCTAAACCAGTCGGAATCACTTCTAATCGGGATGCAGGCTAGTAATAAAAAACATTACCCTCTGTCATAAAAACATCGGTTAGGAAAAGGTAAGGCTTAACTCAATAAGTATCTAATGTGAAATCTGAGTGTGAAAAGGTCAGATCCTATATCAGCCCATTACGACCCGACACCCATAAAATATGTTCCTACTGAAACTCATAAGATATCCACTTCATTTTATAGCTGAAGCTCCGATAAAATTAATAATGATTAAACAGAGACTAGTGGTCTTTGGTTATAAGGACTTAACAGCCATTACGTTCCTTTTTTGTATTAAAGACTATTAAGAATACTGTTTAAGGAAGAAGATGAAAAGGAGTCTAGATGTGCCTAACTTCCAATACCCCACCTACTAAGCTTAAAAGCTTGTGCTTGTTCTAGGAGTGCGTACAACAATACCCCAACGCGTCAGGGTATGGACCGGGTTCCTTGCGCATTTTAGTCTCTCCCTTCCACCGTTAAACTATTAATGTCGCTGGGAAATGCTTTTACATTGATGGTCTATTTATGATAATGATGATCCCAAGGGGTTTTTAGATTATTTGAATCCGATAGCTGGCGCTTCTGTCGGTATTTTACCTAATTGAGGTATGTCCCTCGCTGTAACTCAAACGACAGTTCCTATTTGACTCCTGTCTATTTTGTTTTATTCAAATTATTTCTGGGAAGGTTTTAGAAAAAAAAGAACGAAAAAATTCAAAACAATATTTAAAAGATATTAAAAAATGCAGTGTTGGTCCCAACTTAGGGATACTTCCAGTATATAACGTTCGCGTTGCATCTTAGGTCTTGCATTACATTAGAGAGGACAACGTCTGCCAGGTCTGTAATCATTATATATCGTTTTATTAGCTAACAGCGGTAAAAGGTAACAGATATAATTAACTAGATCCGTTATAATGTTAACGTTGGCCCCCGGCGAGTTAATTCAATCACAGGACCCACAGACACGCAATAATATCGGCCGTATCGTAATACGGTTATTGCAATCTCATCACGGATATCTCGCGGTCGATTTTAACCTGACGTTATGGATTTATTACGGATATAAATTAGCTATTCATTGTGACAGTGCTCGCGCTGTCAAACTATATAAACGAAGATAAATAAATATGTAAATATATAGGACTACATGACGCACGGACGTCTGTTCCTAAAATAGACAACTTAATGCCTATGTTATAGGTAACAGCCGCCTGTTATACACAAATATTTTTTTAAGAAATATATAAAAACATACATACATATGGATAATACATCCAGACTCGAGGCGGGAATCGAACCCATGACCCCCGGAGCGGAAGGCAGGCCACTGCCCACTGCGCCAACGGGCCTGGCGTACACACTAACAAAATATATATAAATACTAGCTGCATCCAGCTGCTTTGTCTGCGTACAATTGCGTCCTTAGACCCTCCTTAATGTAGCCATATCAAAAAATGCTTTCTTAGCGGATGTCTGTAAACCTCCTTGCCCAATGTCATCTTTGTACGTCCCGCGTTTTTCGAGGTTTTTTGTTAGGTGACCTTTCGCTTACACGGATACACTATAATCCTTATTCTTTTTTATAAGTCGGTTAAGAACAAAATGAAGTTCTTAATCTCTCCGCTCTTATAAGCCGCACTAATATGTAATCTCGGAACTCAGTCTCGTGGAAAATATCTTAGTTAGAGACATATCTCGTAATGAGATATCCCTTATCATAACATTTGTATATGTCACCTATTCGTATATCTATATCTTCTTATCTATACTAATATATAAAGCTGAAGAGTTTGTTTGTTTACTTGAAGGCGCTAATCAGGAACTACTGGTCCGACTGAATTAAAAAGACAAATAACTAATAAAATATCTTTCAAATAACATTTTAATATCTATAATCTATACTAATATATAAAGCTGAAGAGTGTGTTTGTTTGAACGCGATAATTTCAGGAAATATAGACCCGATTTCAAAAATTCTTTCAGTCTCAGATAGACCATTTATCGAGGAAGGCTATAAGCCATAATATATCATCACGCTGAAATTGAATCTATTTTTTTTGCCTCATTTTACGCGGACGATGTCGCGTGCACAGCTAGTCTTTAAAGAAAAAATAGCTGTCTGTACAGTCGAAATCAGATTCTATTCTACTCTACTCTGCTCTGCTTTTTTTACTCTACTTTGTGCTTGTAAAAAAGGCCGGAGTAAATAAAGAAATTTCGACTTTATAATAGCGATAAAATCTGAATTTTGTAGTATAACTTTCCTTCCGAAAAAGGCTTTACGGTTCGCAGACGGGAGGATTCACAGCTAATTTATCAAGACTCCATTGTATCTCTGTGAAATTAGGAATTGGTAAAGTCGAAATACTTCAAAGCAATAAAAAGTTCTATGTCAATTTTTTTTTGTTTGCTCTTAGTTAAAGAAAATTTTGCTAAGGGTTATTTTTAGAAGTTAATGTAATGCATCACAAGCAAAAATAAGCCTTTTAACTAATTGACGTGCAAACGACTTTCGACCTTAGCGTGGCAAACTAATTTCGACCATACTTCAGTTTTTATTTACTATAAAGTATGTGATAGAACTGGTTAAATTATTAACCAGTTCTATCACACGATATATTAAAGGCCGTAAATTTCTAAATACGATATAAAATAAAAATGTTTGAACATCAAAGTTTAAAAGTTTTAATGAAAAATTACATAAAAAGAAGGCGTAGAACGAGTAAAAGTCTATAATTGTGTTATTTGGGTGGAGTGGGGATATTCAATCAAAAGTTCAACGCGGGTATGATTTTGAACTTGGAGTTTTGGTGCCATTTTCCTCGCCAGTATCATTCCGATGTGCGCATAGAATTTTACAGCGAAAACTTTTATTCGTGGAATGAAATTAAGCAAAATGTTGGCTAGGGTGACGGTGCTCCGGTAATCTGAACGCTGTCTCTGACGCGATAACTTTTTCGTTGTTAGTGCGGCTGCCTGTTACACAGAAACGTACACTAAACTAGTTTCCTTTGTTGTTTTCTTAATTTATGTGGACCTGTAATTCACTTTTCAATCACTTCTCTTATTCTTGTTTAATTTATTGAGTTTTTTACAATATATGCACATTTTAACTGAGGTTTAAATACCTGCTTTGGTATGATTCTAAAAATTATAATCATGTTATCACACATCCCAGCCCTTTCATAGGCCTTTAAAATTACACCAAACTTTCTGGAAAACACAGTTAATAGACGCTTCAAACGTCTTTTTCAAGACCTGATGACAACTACTAAATTGGGTCAAGTTTACTTTATTTTAGGAGATTTAATGAAAATTACTGGGATAGTGCAGTGGCTCAAACTGGACATCAACTTCTCAAAATAAAAGACACCACATCTATCGATCCTGCGCCGATCAAGAATGGTAAATTAAATGATTCAAAATTTGACTAATGGTATATTAGCTCATCAATCTTTCTATGTGAATCGGTAACGTGGACCTTGCAATTACAAGACCGAAAAAATTGATGCCTTGGAAATGTGGTGCTGAAGACGTCTATTAAGAATAAATTGGACAGCACATCGCACTAACGTGTCCATTCCCCGGGAACTTCATATAACACAAAGGCTTTCGTCGACTGTACAATTACGAATATTACAATTCTTCGGACACATCTGTCGAAAAGAGGACTCAATGGAACGCCTAGTAAAGTAGTAGACAAACGTCCACGTGGAAGATCTCCAACAAAATGGTCAGATCTTATTAAGACTGTGCTGAAGAAGCCAGTCACAGAATGGTCACGTCAAACTGCCAATAGGAGCAATGGTTCCTCTCTAAAAACGCGGTCCATCTTCATAGTGTTCTATGACCACGACCACTCTGCCAAGAGTGAACGAATAAGAATATTACTAGCTTCAATCTGCACCTACGTCCGCGTCGTTTTCTTCGACTTTCAGACAAACTTTTAACCCCTATTTTAGTCCTTTAAAACTTTATTTTCGCAATAAAAAGTCTATATCCTTCTGTAAGGTGTACTCTGTCTATAACGAAATTCATAAAAGGTGGCTTTGAGGTTTTGGCTTAAAATGTAACAGAATAAGATACTTTCAATTTATTAGGGTGGGCGTAACGAGCCCTTATACTATCCCACCACCTGAGCCGTTTTGTGATACACTTTACTGAAAACTATCACATTTATGCTTTAACATAGTAATTTTCTGTGTGCGCTGTGTTGCATATATACTAGGTTGTGGGGTTCTCAGAAATCTTTGGGGAGAAGGAATAGATAAGAAGGTCTATAAACTACAGTGGCATTAATAAAGTGGTAAAGTATTTTTAATATTATTTAATAAAGTTCATGTTACTTAACATTGTGATAGGCGGCCTTACGTACCTATAAAATTTAAAATATTCTCAGAAATGTCACAAGAATCACGTTTCGGGTGCGATGTATTTCGATGCTCGGATTAAGCTGTAAAAATAAGTCTTTTATTTTACATCACGTAATTCTCTCTTTATTAAGGTACTAGCGGCCTGCCCCGGCTTCGCACGGGTCGACACAGTATCGAACTTTTCATACATATCCCTTACTTCTTTGAAAGTATTCTATGACCTATGACTATCAAGGTAGAATTCTAATTGTAAAAGAATTTTTCAAATCGATTCAGTAGTTTCAGAGCATATTCTGGAGGAAGAGAGCTCCATTACGAAGCCCATTTGTGCCACCCATTGAGGATCTTCCACCTGAGCATTGGCAAACCTGGAACTCACTTAATAGACTTCGGACACAGGTTGGAAAGTCTAGGGAGAATAAATCCAGGTGGAGATTCACAAATAACATTAACCTGAGCTGTTTGTGCGGTGCAACTCAAACAATGTGCCATCTTTTATCGTGCCCTGCGTGCTCTAACACCTGCACGCAAGAGGGCTTAATGGCTGTCACTTATAAGGCAGTTGATGTGGCTAAGTTCTGGGCCGACACAATTTAGTGCTTGCCAACGAAACGCTAAGAAGAAGAAGAAGGGGAAATTTCAGTGGCGAATTTAGGATCTTAAAAAAATCTTTTTAAATTTATACACGTAGAAAAGCAATCGGTAATATATAAGATATATCTACATGTATATAATTAAATGTATGTATATACTAACCTTAAACAGCTTTTAACATTAAGTACAAACACTTGTAAACTGATAACCAGAAGATCTATGTAAAGTGCAAGAAATAAAAGGCTTTTTATTATGTATTTATATTCTATACAATTTCTTAAGATCCAAATTTGTCGCTCCCTAAAATCTGCTGCTATAATAGTATATACCAACTTGGTATACATAATGTATATAACATATGTGATATATTATTAAACGGTTAGTAAAATATACTATTATGACTTTAAAAATAATTTCAATAGTATTACAATATTGCCATCTAACAATAGCCCACAAGTTGAAAATTTCTTCTTCGATTGCTCTGAAAATTTGAATAGCCTACTGGCGGCAAATGTGTAAGTCCGTCACTGGAAAATTCTTATTTTTTTAAAGAATATCAGGAATACTTTTTAGGTATGTCTAATATTCCCTTTTCCCCTCCTACTAAGCTTAAATTAAAAGTTTATATTAGGAGTGGGTGCGACAATACCCCAATTGCGGTGTGGTTGAACCGGGTACATATTTCATTCCATACTTTATACCGTTGAGCTATTGAGGCTCTAAATAAAGAGATGTTTACGGAATAATTAACATTTAATCAGCTTTAACTCCCGTAATTACCATTTTAAAACACAAACACATTCGATTCGCGCAGTTCATGATTATAGCGCACAGATTAAAAAATAAAACAATGAAGGTATATTTTTAATGGTGCAAAGGCGCCAACCGCCTTATAGTCGGTCAGTCAATCACAGCCGAAGCGCCGTCATAAAACCTTTTATTGTATACCTTTTTAGAGATCCGTATGACGTCTCAGTAATATTATAAAGCACCTTTTTGTCCTGTGTAAAAAGCACCTGAACAAAATGTCAAATAAATAATTACAAATACAGTAAAAATAAATCAGAATAATGACAAATAATCATATTAAAGACTCAAAAATTTTACATGCTATTTTTCAATGTTTCCTGTTTTATTCAAATAGGTTTTTTCAAGCTCTTTTGAATCGTTCGGGAAAGTCGAGCAACGAAAAGAATCAACAAGAAACTCGTTAACCACTCTTTTAAAAAATATTTCATACAAAAACCGAGTTTAATACTGTAATTCCCCTATAAAACGGTAGGTTTATTCCACATTATAGGAAAACTTCTCCTACATTTATGATATTTACGATTATTCTCCTACAACGCGCTTGTACGACCCCGAATGCGCAAAATGTAATAGTATACAGTCTTGTTGTTGTCAGTCATATAAATAAGAAGGATTGCTTGCAAGGAAGTTTTCTTTCCACCTTACACAATAATACGTATTGAGAGTTTTCTGTCACTCTCGATATCGCAAAACTTTTCGTTTTTCAAATTCTATACATGATTTAATGAAAAATATTTATATATACTTTGTAGGTTAAAATTAACATATTATTGCAACTTAATATGGCTGGCCAAATAATAAAAACGCTGAATACTTTATTTTTTTTAATCAAATTTAAATAAAGAACGCTCTGTCTGTAACTAGGTCACTATTCGTAGCAATTAAAACGGAACCCCGTCTTATACAAGCGTTCTATCTTGACCATTTTTACAGCCAAACTATTTTTTCGTGGATTTTGCACCTGCAAAATGCAAAAAAGAGCCGAAAGTCGTGTGTTTTGACAGGTATCCTTTTGTGTTGCGATTAGAGGTAAGGTTGTAGAGGTGGGCAGGTACCTAACCGATGACGTCAAATCACAAGATGGGATATTTATAAATGGTTTTTACGACTATTTACAAATAATTTATTTAAGCCTAGTCGGAGGATATTTCTAAAAAATTGACTGGCCCGTTGGCGCAGTGGGCAGTACCCTGCCTTTCACTCCGAGGGTCGTGGGTTCGATCCCCGCCTCGAGTTTGGGTGTTTTATATATATTTATGTATTTATATATTCCTAAAAAAGTATATATACTTGTGTATAGCAGGCATCTGTTACCTATAACGCAGGTTTTAAGTTAACCTTAGGAACAGGCGTCCGTGTGTCATATAGTCCTAAACATTTATTTCTTTATATTTATAAAAAAATATCCATACTTTATATATATACAGGGTGTAGAAGACATCGTACAGCAAACTTTGTGATAAGGCTACATTTAATGTCCTAAATAAAATCACAAAATTCAGTCATCTCGAAAATGAGAGGCTACAGATATTGTCATTCTCATCTCATTCTTGAGCGCGCAATGTATCGTGAACATTGGGAAGCAGTCATCAACAAAATGTTGACGCGCAAAACAAGTCAACGGCCCGCGCCGCGCTACCTTTAACTAACGCTACCGTTAAGTTTTATTTACATTGCCGTCTGCTGTAAAAATATTGAAGAAATTTGTTTCTGATTTAAAATCGCATTGAGACAGATAGTAACAAAGACATTATACAGTATTCAGTTAAAAAAGTGATAAAAAGAATTGTACGTTTCAAGAAAAAGCCGACGAAAAATTTCACTGTTAATAGAAAAATTGTTCCAATAATTACATGTAGTCCATGGAATCCTGTTGCTATAAAAAAAGTAGAGCCATAAGGATCTTGTGGCGTCGAAGCAAAATGTACTGTTATAAAACACAATCCCATATGCACATGTCCGCCCAAATTTACTGGAGATCCATTTGTGAGGTGTTCACCATTCAGTAAGTAACTTTTTATTATTATGTTTATTTACTATGGATTTAATTTATTGAATTATTGAAAACAAAACTATTAAGGATTTATATTAACTTATGATAATAATATGATTCCAATCTAATGAATACAAAATCTATAGGCTTACCTTCATCTAATGTCTAATGAACTTTCATTTACCAACAGATCCAGTAGCTATAGATACTACACCATGCACTCCATCGCCATGTGGGGCAAATTCCATTTGCAAAGAAGTAGCCGGAGCACCGTCCTGTGCTTGCATGGAAAATTACTTTGGCTCACCGCCTTACTGTAGACCAGAATGCTCAAGCAACAGCGAGTGTCCAACAAACAAAGCCTGTATTAACCAAAAATGTAAAGATCCTTGTGTTAATGCCTGTGGCCGTAATGCAAATTGCAAAGTCATCAGTCATTCTCCAATGTGCTTCTGTGACGATGGATATGAAGGCGATCCGTTTTCGAGCTGTGTTTTATTAATCGAATCAGTGCCTGTCAAAACCTCTCCATGCAGTCCATCGCCTTGTGGTGCCAACGCCATATGCAAAGAATATAACTCAGCTGGTTCTTGTAGTTGCTTACCAGATTATATAGGAAACCCGTACGAAGGCTGCCGTCCAGAATGCACAGTCAATACAGATTGTACACCAAACAAAAGCTGCGTTCGTAACAAGTGTATAGATCCCTGTCCAGGAACTTGTGGATCAATGGCTACTTGTGCAACTGTCAATCATTTACCAGTTTGTTCCTGTTCCCCCGGATACACTGGCGATCCATATCGAAAATGTGACTTAGAAAAAGGTACACTTACTCATATAAATACGACTAATTTTTCTTTTAAATTTAAAAATATATGTATAATTCTTTTAATTCCTCTATTTTAGAACTTCACCAGGAGCCTGTCACTCCGTGTGTACCGAACCCTTGTGGTCCTAACAGCGTATGCCGTCCGGAAGGCGTACAAAGCGCTTGTTCTTGTATGCCTAACTACATCGGTTCTCCGCCGGGCTGCCGACCAGAATGTACAGTTAGCTCAGAATGTCCAGCAGATAAGGCCTGTATTAACCTTAAATGTGCAGACCCATGCCCTGGTCATTGTGGACTCAATACCGACTGCAAAGTCTTCACTCACAGTCCTATTTGTTCGTGTAGACCGGGTCACACTGGAGATCCTTTCACTCGTTGCTACCACCAAGGTAACTTTATTGTTTACAATATAAATTTATAATTATTACACTGAGAATTAGGCTACTTATTAATTTTAATATTAATTTCAGAACCAGTTCAGTTACCTGATATACACAGAGATCCTTGCACTCCTAGCCCATGCGGAGAAAATGCTATTTGTAGAAATATAAATGATTCGCCATCGTGTTCCTGCATGCCAAACTTCCAAGGACTTCCGCCAAATTGTAGGCCAGAATGTGCTATTAATCAAGATTGTCCATCAAATATGGCATGCATTAATATGAAATGTCGCGATCCCTGTCCCGGCAGTTGTGGTCAAAACGCAGTTTGCGCGGTGTTCAACCATTATCCGGCGTGTACTTGCACGCAAGGTTTCACTGGAGATCCTTTCACGCGCTGCTCTGTAATACTTGCCATTGAAGGTAATTAAAGTAAAATAACCAATATATATTGTTTAATTCTATAAATCTATTTCATGCTCATTTAAACGATATTCATTTTCAGATGAAACTATACAAGACCCCTGTAATCCATCGCCGTGTGGATTTAATGCTGAATGCAATAATGGACTTTGCACGTGCTTAAATGATTATTACGGCGATCCTTATTCGGGATGTAAGCCAGAATGTGTTGTCAATATGGAGTGTTCAGCAGACAAAGTGTGCTCGAGAAATAAATGCGTTAACCCGTGCCCTGGGGCCTGTGCCTCAACTGCAGAATGCAACGTCTACAATCACATCCCAATTTGCACTTGTCCTTCGGGAACAACGGGCAATGCTTTCAGAGAATGCTACAAAGTTGAAAGTGAGTGCCATAAAATATTGTAACATTTCGTAAAAAAAGTAGTAATTCTTGATGATATTTTTTTATCTATAATGAATAAATTAAGCTCATAAATAATGTAAATCTTGTTACATTTCATATTAATTAGAAAAATATAATTATAATATGATATGATTTTATATCCTTTAACGACCAAATAATTGGGATCAATTAAAACTAATTTTAATACGAGTTGCGAATACTGAAAATAATTTATTACTTACAACACGCTATTAAGACATGACACTTATTAATTACTTTAAAATTTTATTATTACTTTTTTTTCTATTGCAGTAACACAAGTAAATCCATGCAACCCGAGTCCATGCGGTCCAAACAGCCAGTGCCGAAACATAAACAACCAAGAAGTTTGTTCTTGTCTACCAACTTTTATCGGCAGCCCGCCGTCTTGTAGGCCGGAATGTACTATTAGTTCAGACTGTCCATTAGACGAGGCTTGTAACAACCCCTTGACTTGACTTAACTTTGACGTGATCAAATTTTGATTAAATGTTCGCAGTTAGAATTAACTCCCGATCAAAGATCTTCATCATCATCATCATTTCAGCCTGGGTGCGTCCACTGCTGAACGTAGGCCTCCTCCATCAATTTCCACGAATGGCTTACATTGTGGAAATTTATTTGCTTACATCTATATAATACTAGCGGTACCCTGCGACTACGTCCGCGTCAGCCACCTTTATCACATAGAGCTTTTAGAAATAGTTTACGACCGATTCCCACATATACTAAATATACACAAAAAAAAATCATAAGATTCGGTCAAGGCATTCGGAGGAGTTTGGCAACAAACACTGTGACACAAGAAATTTATATAGTAGATACAACAGTGAAAGATCACCTAACACCTATCGCGAAATCTTGAAAAGCGCGGAATGTACAAAGGTGAAATTTGGCAAGGAGATAATATATAGTTAGTAGGCATCCGCTAAAAACGGATTTTTTAATAGGGCCCAAATAAGGAGGTCTAAGGGCAACTTTATATTACGCGGACGAAGTAGCGGGAAACAGCTAGTTTAGTATAAGTTCGAAAAACAACGATTATTAATTCGCAAATGTACATACGCATGCACACACACACACATACACGCAGTCACACCAATACACACACAAATACTCGCATATGTGCACATACCTTAATAGTAATATTTTTGTTTACTTACCACATATTGCACTTAATCTTTTACAACCTAAGTATAGTTTTATTTCTATTAGCTACTATCCTCATATATCATATCGGAGTCCTGGTGCCTAGAATACAGGATCAATCCTAGCTTAGGCACCAGTTTGTTCTTAATATTAGTGATTGTACTATTTTTATTTATCTATACTAACATACTTCTAAGGCGAATGTAACTAATACAAAGAAACAAATGAAATTATTATTATTATTACCTTAGATTCGTCCCAAAAATGGTTACGAGCCGGATAACCAACAATTCGTTCTGGGAAGTGTTGCCACACGTGAAAAGCGAAATCCAACTCCTCAGCAAGTAGCGGAGCGTCGCCATCTAATGAAAACACCGCCGCAGTGGGAATTGCCCACAAAGGTTGCCAGCGCGCTGACACTCCTTCTCTATAAAAAAAATTTTTAGTTAGTTATCTGCAAAATTGGCTTACGGACGATAATCTTACGTAATAACGCAGAACGCGTAGATCGATCTTGCCTATCTATGGCTTGCACGCTTGGCAGGCGGAACGTGACAATGAATCATGTTTTTTCGTGCGGGCAGCTGGCATTTACCGATTTATAAGATGTTGACAGGTCAAAAGTAATAATAGACATCATTTATTTGATCAAAATAATAATAACAGCAATCAAGGCAGTGTTGGCCCCCAAACTAGGATTCCCTTAGTCGTATCTTAAGGAGCCACCTTCTAACGAGATTCTTTTTTAATCAAAGCTAAAATTTTGGAAGTAAACTGTAAGTAAAATTATATAATTAACCTAGCTGTGCCCGGGTAAAATTAAGTAAATAAAAGTATCTTTAATACAATAAAATTTACAATATCACAATTTAATCACATTAAATGTTATAATTAGCAATACATTGTTATTTTATCATATTTGTCGTGACGCTTAGACACAATCTTATACCAAAATGTATACATGTGTGTGTAAATCGTTTCGCATTGGTGTGCGTGTGGTTTTGTTTTCATAATTTAATATATTTATAATACAGAATATATTATAGAAACATTATCATTCGCACACCCTCTTCTATATATGTAATTGTGCCAAATTTCATACTCGTCCGTACGCGCAATTTACACAAAATGGTACCGAAAGTTTTTCCTTCCCGTGTTAATAATATACAGATTATATATATTTTTAATATGAATACGACATATTTTGCTTTTTTATTATGAAATATGGTTTCATATTAATAATAAATGTACTTTTTTTACCCAGGATAATGTGTGGTGGCGTCTATAACCATGACCGGTAGTGGATCACGTGAGTCTCCCGCCATCCTCGAAAGTGATTTCAGTGACGGAGCTGCGCGTTCGCTGTCCCATACAAGCACAACCTGCGAATCATAGACAATTTTTTACACACTATAATTTTTTCTTTTTTATATATCTACATCTTCACTAATATATATTTGTTTGTTTGTTTGTTTACTTGAACGCGCTAATCTCAGGAATTACTGGTCCGATTTGAAAAATTCTTTCAGTGTTAAATAGCCCATTTATCGAAGAAGGCTATAGGCTATATTATCACGCTAAAAATTTTCACCTAATTTTACAACAAATACAACATCAATACTAGTTACCATACTCCTTCGAAACGGCTTGACCGATTTTTATGAAACTTTTTATGCATATTCAGTAGGTCTGAGCATCGGCTATTATCTATTTTTCATACTTCTAAGTGATAAAGAGTCGCGGGGTGCAGCTAGTTTTATATACAAGGGGCAACGAGCTGGCTGCTTACTTAAGTGACTACCGACGCTCATATACAACTGCAGCAACAGAGAGCGCAGAGATGCGTTGCCGGCCTTTGACGAATGAGTATGCTCCTTACTTGAAGGTCCCTAAGTCGTATCAAAATGGTGCGTATATGTTACCTTTTCGCAAAATTCGCTGGTGGCTATATTAGCGAGAAGTTTGTGCAAGGCTGGTGACGTGGCTTGTACGTACAATAGGGGGTTTTTGATTGTTGTCGATATATACTTATCATCAGAAAAATTGAAGATTACATTTTTTGTAAAATAAATGAAAGAGTTATAAATCCTTATTTAAATCATATGTTAATAAAATCTCAGCATCCGTTAGTGATTCCTTAACAGCAACGCTGTTTTACTAAGAGCCGATTCGAGTAAGTAATGTTATTAAATAAGTAATAGGTCAGTACCATACTCGCCGTTCCTGTAAGAGGCTCTTTCAGCTATGTCATTTAATTACATTTAATTAGAGGTAGCGCCGCGCTTGTAGCCGAATTGGGCCGCGCGTCCGGGTACCAGTACTTCATTCTGACACGAGATCGGAGTGAAGTGGCGGCAATGCTGGCACGTTTAGTGATGGTGCTGTTGTCGCGTTTCGTTCGGTTTGTGACACTTCCCGGTGGCCTAAACTCGTCATTAAGGCCGGCACGCATCTGCTTGCCTCCTGGTCATGCAGATGTCCATGGGCATCAGTGGGCACTTAGCTGTCTGCTGCCTACTTGTTTGCTCCTTGTAACATAAAAAAATGTCAATATTAAATTTTAAAATAAATATAGCAAACTATGTTTTAAAATATTCTTAATATTTCTATGAACAGTTCACTTTGATCTTTTTCACTTCTTCCTTATAAAATGTCTGAAAGAGAATTACTTAACGTATTGTACGAATAACACTCCTAGAAGCATAATCATACAACATTGGTAGACTAAACCAAAGAAGTACATTCATAATCGTATATTTAGAACCAGTCACAATTAGGTCAGAATATACACACGAACCCAGCTTTGGGCATAGCAATGCCGGATCAGGCGTCGATTCACTAATTACATTATCTTAAACTTAAAACTAAATCACAAATTACTAGTCAAAAATAACAATGATACTAATTTAATTTTAATTAACTTATATTAACATTAATTAAACGCTTATGTTTAATTTAAAGTGTTCGAATAACTGATAGAATCAGGCGTTACTTTGCGGAAATCCAGGACATGCATGAAAAACTAAACTACTTTGCTTTAATCCGCGAATTAATCATTCATCATATCATTCGCGGATTAAGGCAAAATAGTTTAGTTTTTCATGCATTAAAGTGTTTGCCTTTTGCGTCGAATCTTCGAAGCTAAATTACAACCATTTCCTGATGCCAATTTTTTTCCAATAAGGCTTAAATTTGGTACACTTACGTATCTTCGGTGAATAATACAATATCAAGGAGCTGGTTTGATGATGGAGTCAAGTCGTGTGGTATATTAGTACTTTTACAGTAAAAGCGTTTAAGTTAAACTGGACTGCTTTTTGAGGTTGCTATGGATTTGCAGTATTGATTGGTAACATAGATAGAGCAAACTTTAACTAAGTAAAGGACCTTCGGACCGAAGCGACTATCAACAGTCGCACGTAAATTGGATTTGCCTACTCGCTGTGGATCATCAGCTGTGATTGTTTCGAAGCCGTTATAGCCGAGAATAGCCGGGATTGTGAAAGGATTTCCAATGATGACAGCATTTTGTTTACAGTATAAACATTGTTTATATCGTGATTCAATAGAATAAACTGCTTTTACAATAGCCAATAGACTGAGTGTTTAAGTTTTTTGTGTCCAATCTGATAAAGCATCCCTTATTTCTAATTCTCCCCCTTTTGCGCGTGTTATCAGTAATCCTGTCAAGTAGGAATAGAGTTTCTGTAGGCATCCTTTTTGAATCGACTTCAAAAAAAGAAGGAGAAGGTTATCAAATTAACGCGTATGTCTTTTTTTTTTATTTGTTCCCGCAGAACTTTCGACTGTGTGCACCGATCTTGATGATGCTTGTTTCATATGAAAACTGGTGCTTTCCGATTGGTTCCATAATAATTTAGACCAGGTTTGACAAAGGTTTCTGTCTTTCTAATTAGAGGTAGTGCCATGCTTGTAGCCGAATTGGGCCGACGCGTTTGGGTACCAGTACCTCTTTCTCATATAAGATTAGCGTGAAGTGGCGGCAATGCTGTCATGTTAAGGGGTGGTAATGCTGTCGCATTCCGTTCGGTTTATGTGACTTCCCGGTGGCCTAAACTCGTCATTAAGGCCGGCAACGCATCCGTCAGCCTCCTGGTCGTGCAAATGTCCATGGGCGTCAGTAGGCATTTAGCTGCATGCTGCCTGCTCGTATGCCCCTTGTAACATAAAAAAAAGATTATGTAGTGTGGACGGGGAGTTTGTGTAACTTCATAAAGTTTTGTAGTACTTTTTAGACTTCAAGGTCAAAAATGTGCAAACACTTTGAGCTATGTCTGGCTCTGGTATTAGGCATATCGTTGTTGCTTATTACAACCTTTTATTGCGTTTCCTCTGTCCTGTTGTTTATCTATCTGATATCAAATCTTGCAAGATAAATGCAGGCAATGGTACAGAATCTTATGTTGTTCCTTCTAGAAGGATGTGCTTATAGTGATAATGTTTTTTATTTTTTTTTGTAGTGTGAACTTTCAAAAGTGGCAAGTCAACCATTTTTATGTGTTTTTGGTTTGGGCAAAACGTTTGCTGCTTCTGTCTTAACTTTACGTGCATTTGCAGTCAGCTTTATACACAACGTTACTTCCCCTCAGCTCTACGCTCCACAGCAAGCGGTCAATAGCCAGCAAATTGTTTCCATTAATTCAGCGGAAGCCGCGGAGCTGTAACGCTAATACTCAGTCCCTTCTGGCTTGCTTGCCGATGCCATCCCCAGAATATCTAGACTCTAACAATATCTAGACTCTAACAATTAATATGTAATATTGATTATTTGACATCACTTGTAAAATTGCCCTTCTTTTATGCAGTCCAAATTATTAGTACTTGACATGATTTGCAAATTAGACATTACTAGAATAACCTTGACATTTGAAAATCAAAATTATTTTATCCATTTTTTTTTATCCTGCTAATTAAATGAAATTTATTATAATTATCTAATTTTTTTGACCCCTTCCGACTTTAATATATTATAAAACTACACTAATATAAAATTATTTCGATATAAAATTTATCCATTAAAATTGCAACGCCCTAACGGGGAATCATGTACAATTATAAGCATGTAATACTACTCAGTGACATCAATCGGAACCCACTGTTTTACGTGCCTTCCGTAACATGAAGGAAAAGGTTTTGAAAACCAGTGTTAAAATGGATCACCCATTACCCGACTCCGGTAAGTACTGCTTAACCTAGCGATCAACTGACGACTATTGATTAAACTAGGGCCTCAGTACATTCATCAACACACTTTTAAAACTGATATTTGGATATATACAATGATAGCTATTTTTGATAATTTTAAATTTATATTCGCTTGTTTCTAATATAACATTACTAATAAACACTTTCTAAGGAATGTTTGTTATGATCAATATATATCTGATAGACATATCTACCTTAGACATATATAAATTGGGTTAGATTGTAGAAAACGCAATTAGGTATGCTTTGCGCAATTTGGTATGATATACGCGGCATATAATCAGTACAGTGCAGTGCTGTGCTTTCAATTCGAATTATGGCATTTTACATTTCATTGTTCATTTTCTCTCTTTTTACTCGCGAATTAAACAAACATAAAGAAATTTAAAAAAATAAATAATAGTCGTTAAGATTTCTGCCCGTATGTTTAACTATTTTTTGCTATGCACTAATGCGTATTTGCGCAAGCAGTGACGAATGCTAGTGTGCGGAAAAATCGGAAAAGTTTTATAATACACTATCACAGATAGAATTACTTTTAAAATACATTTGTATGTAATTATAGTTCTATTTCAAATTGACGTTAATCATTTCCAATGCCATAATTAAAAACACCAGCGATAATCGAAAAAAATTCAACACTCTTGTGCACGGCATAGCCGTCGTAGTAGCTTATTAAATTTTGTCTGTATTCGTAAACAGAAATACGATACGAAAGATATTTCGTATTATGCTCTTAATGTTGACAGAATGGAATTGGAGTCTGATTGAAATGGATAATGAAATATTTATCTGATGAAAAACTCCGTATTTCTACCTTCCTTTGAGCGCAGTTATACCAAGTCTTAGCCATGTTTTGTTTGGGTAAGGTTTATTGGCAGAAACAAAATTTAGGGATATTCCAACGATCTCTAGTATTAGTAATTTACAGCTATAGCTGGTATACCAAAGAGGAAGTAGCTCCACCTTAAAAAAAAAGTAAGCTAGTAGCTCTACATAAAGCTCTGACAATCTAACTCACCAAAGAGCTATGACATCTCTGCTCAATAGCGCAACATTACCCAAAAAAAACTTAAACTTAATTAAATCATAATGAATGAAGATGCGGTAAAAACAAAGAAGTATTTTGACGTGATAAATGAGCTCACATAAAATGATCTTAATCTACATATATGTGATGTGATATATGTATATTAGACGTAGGTAAGACGAAAGGTCAGCTATCACGAAAGCACGAAAATCGCTGAATTAACAAAGATGAAACTTGGCAGGGAGGTCCTTATAGTAAGTAGATATAAGAATGAATTTTCGATAGGGCTAGATTAAGAAAGTCTAAGGGTTCGTCCAGTAATCACCTGATCTTTTTTCCTCAGCATTTAAACCCCCCTTGCAATTTATATGCAGTAGAAGCGAAAGCTAGGAGTAGGTATACCAGCGCAGTTCCTCACCAATAGACTATAACATTTTGGCCCGTCAGAAACTAAGATAAATTCTTGTTATGCACCATTCAGCATAATGGAGGCGAGAATTTGCCACTTTCGCATATTAAATTATTGAGATGGTTAGTGAAATATTTATCTCATAAAAATACTCCGAGTGAAAAGGTACCTTCCCTTTCTACCTTCCCTTAAGTGGATCAATACAAACTCTTAGCCTCGTTTTGTTTATTGGCCGGAATAAATCACCACTAAAACTAAGACGCGTGCTCAAAAACTTTAATTTTCTCTTCTCTACGTTTGTTCTAAATTTTGAAGGTAGGGCATAAACGTTAATAGTTTTGTGCATGCTTTTAGTTTAGTTGTAACCGATTTAAAGATTTGAAGCATAAATATAAAAAAGGTTGTAGTGAAAAAACCACTAATCACATATCCGAGTAGACGTAATGCCGGAGCCAGACATAGGTTCATTTGAATGATCATTTCAATGATCATGTAGTGTGGCCGGGGAATTTGTGTAGCTGCGAAAATTTTAATAGTACTTTTTAGTCTTCAAGGACAAATATGTACAAACACTTTGAGCTATGTCTGGTTCCGGCATAAACATCATCTACAGGCAGAAGGCAGTGGCGCTTTTCTAAGCCGGACGTCACATTGCTTTAAACCACTACGAATAAATATTTATTTCCATTTAAAACAACAAATACGAAAACATAACGAATGAATAATTATTTCACCTTTTTTTATTCTCGATTTTCATCAAACATACTTATCTCTAAAGAAATTTCAATAAAATCTAATTTAACGGATTTAAATCGAGTTAAGTAATAAAATGTACATGTTTGCAATAGTTCTAGAGGTACAGCAAACATTTACATTTTATTACTTCGACAACGTTTTATAAATACGTATCTATAAATTGTTGCGAGAAAACTGTACAGTAAAATCGTCGCGCAAAAAACTGTGCAGTTTAATCGACGATTTTTCATACACGCGTACCGATAAAACTGCGCAGTTTAAACTTTACAGTTTTTTCGCAACGATTTATTGAAATGTGTGTAGCGGTTAGTAGTATACGCGATTTAATTTCAAGGAAGAACTTTAACGAAAGTTCTGATTTCAAGGACTTCTCGAAAAATTTCAAAATTTGTTCAGGCATAAAATACTGCAACGACCTCATGTCACGATAGTATTGTAGTCGCGTTTCGTTCGGTTTGTAACAGCTCCCGATGGTCTTAACCTTTCTTGGCCGACATCTGCGACTCTTCTGCAGATGTCCATGGGCGTCACTTACCGCCCGCTCTTTGTCCCTTGTAATATAAAATAAGACGAATTTATGGAATGTTAATTAATTTAATTTTCTTCTTGGGTAACAGTAACTCGTATTAGTATAAAGTGTACTAGGTTTTCTATAGAACGAATTTAGTGATCCAATTCTAAGATTCTTATAACTATTAATTATTGAATCGTGTCACAATTTCACAAATGAAATCGGCGAACAGCTTTCACTGCATACAAATGAACTGCAAACGTCACACCGTAACAATCAATTAGAAGAATTCAACGCTTTGCATACAATAGTAATTTCCAATGCGCAAATTCGTAGCAATTTTTATGTCTGTTTTGGTTATAGATTGTTCAGTGGTAGGTATTTAGAGACTGGGTCATCATCAACCACTGTTATATAAAACAACTAGTTGTTACTCGCGACTTCTTCCGCGTTCAAATAGATGAAAAATATAATTTATAGATCGATAAATAGGCTATCTAACAATGAAAGAATTTTTCAAATCGGACAAGTATTCCTGAGAGTAGCCCGTTCAAGTAAACAAAGAAACTCAGCAGCATTTATATATTATTAGGATAGATATAATGTTACTTTCTTTAAAAAAAACCGACTTCGAATTGTCAGAACTGGACCAAATTGAGATGAGACCACAGGGGTAGCACCATCTTTCAAATAAAAAATCATCAAAATTGACCGTTATAGACCGAAATAGTCATTTCTGATTACTGTCGTCAAGCCTATTGCTGTATGAACAATTAACTCGCTACTGGGATCCTACCTGTTCATGTGTCAATCAGATCTAAAAGCAACACAACACCTTTCTCAACATTTATCTCGACATATCGTTAAAAAAAAAGACACGTTACGCCAAATCAGGGCGATCAACGCGTTTGGATTGTGTTCCAATCCCTTATTGATATTTACTTTACACCTATAATAGAAATGGCCAGGACCGTGTCAAGACACGGTTATATACGTAAGGGTTCCGTATCTGATACGCGATGAACGACGATGAAGGCATTTGTTAAATATTTTCAAAAGTTGTTATTCAAATTCGCTCAAACCAATTTTCCTAGTGAGTTTTTTAGCATGTCTTGTTCAACATGGAAAATTTTATATCTCGTCATCCAATAATTTGGAAATCCCAGGAGGTGAATCACGTTGCGGGCGGACATTTAGACGGACAGAGCGAAATTTTAAGGGCTCCTGAAGGTCTACGGAATCCTAAAAAGACAAACGTTTAATAAAAGGTTATCTACTCACCTCAATAGAGGGTGAATATTGTTATGACACAATTTTTATTAGAACCCCTAATATATGCCGCACAAGAATAACTCTCAACACAGAGTTGATTTAAAGAATACAGTGGGGTTCTTTTCAATACGTTGTATACAAAAGAAAAGATTACGTAAGTATAGCAACACTCAGTGCGGTGAACAAGTACAGGCACTTATATATTTATAAAATGTATAAGACGATAAATCTGGGGCTAACTATTGCGTCTAACATACGCTTACCCTTTCATAATTCCCCCTCGATGTAAACCGGATTGAAAAATAAAAACGAAGTTAAATGCGCTGCGTTTTTAATACAGTATTTTTTTTATTAAGAGCCGATGTCATAAGACACCGCTTTCTCCACGCGTTAAACATTTGAGACCAGCTGTAACCCGCGTATTCGCCCGCGTGAAGTTTGTTAAATTTGGGTTTTTATTTTTTTGTACGAAATCATAATCACTCAGCGAAAAGCAATATAGGCCAAGTTGTACCTTGTAAAATCAGCTATCTACCAGTGAAAGGTCCCGTCCAAAGTTTTCCAGCCAGCTACGTACATGTCAAGTATCTTGGAAAGAATGATACATCCATTCTAGTGAATTGCAATAAAACATACCACAGAGTCAATCAAACTCAAGTCAAGTTCCAACAAGCTAAGGTATTTTACGTTTCTAGTACCTGGAGAACCTAGGTGGCTCGATTAAAACGGCGTTTTCTAAAAATGAAACCTACCTAGATCGATTAATAGCCCCCGAAAATCGATAACGCCGTTTTCGCGTATTAGAGAAGAAGTAGACACTAGATCAATTTATCTCTTCCAGCTATACTGGAGAGTAGGGATTAAACTGTACATACTACTATATATAATATATACTTATATAATATAAATAACATATAAATATAAATATATATATATAAAAATAAGTTAAATAAGTTATACTGTTATTAGTAGAGAGTAGAGTCAAGCTTACTCGTTCTAGGCCTAGGAGGCAAGTTTTATTCGTGTCAGGCTTTTAATCTGTGCTAATGCAACTCGCTTAACGCTAAGAAGGGCCCGCTATGTGTGGTATAGGCTCACAGAAGCATTTTATAAATAGGCTGTTTGATTTTATAAATTTATTTTAATTCCGATTATGTTGATTAGTTAACACACTTTTTACGAATATCCGACCTTCTATGGTATAATAATACCATATACCTATGAATTTAAATGAATTAATAGATATATAGATAGATATAATAGATTGTTGCAAGTTGTAAAGTGAGTTATTAATGCATGAGTGCTATGTTGGCGCCCTAGTGAATGTGCGGGCAATAAAAGTTACACGAGTGCATTAATTACTCACTTTAGCAAAGTGCGTAATCTACTTTTCTTTCAACTACACCACAGTCTATTTCCATTTTTTTACCTTTTCTTGCTATCAAACTCTTACAATGGTATAGAATGCTCACCATTCGCTTTTTTTTTTTTCACCAAGTCCAAGTATTCAGTCGATTTTTATTTTCAGCCAGTATCTTTGTGATCCCATGCATACATAAAACCTGTGTGGTAAATCTATATCAAAATAAAAAAACGGTGCATTAATGAAAACCTGTGCAATAATGAGATTTCATACAACATTTCTGCACTATATTGGTTCAAAGCAGAAAATACGTCCTTTGTGATCGTTTCTGTAGTGATTATCGATACTGCTTAGTTGAAAGAAATTTTTTTTATTGTACACAGTTAACAAAAGAAATAAAGTAAAAACACACAAAGGCTGTCTTATTCCTAAAGTAATCTTATAAAATAATAATGTAAAATTGGAATTAAATTTTATTGTTTTTATTAATAAATTCAAGAAAAGAGCATACTCATTTCTCAAAGGCCGGCAACGCATCTGCGAGCCTTCTGGTGTTGCAGTTGTCCATGAGCGTCGGTAGTTACTTAAGTGAACCGCCTGCTCGTTTTCCCCTTGTAATATAAAAAAATTGTTTTTTTTTAGTTCATCTAGAGTTTTTAAAATTTCAAAACATTATTTCGTTTTTCAGACAAGTTTGGTTCGAAAATATGGTTATCCAATTGAAGAGCACTTTATAACCACTGAAGATGGATATATATTGGGAATGCATCGTATTCCTCGTGGTCGTTATACAAACACCGTAAAGAAGCCCATTGCATTTTTAATGCATGGCCTTACTGGCTCGTCGGCTGATTTTGTTGTTATGGGTCCTGGTTCATCTTTAGGTAAGCATTATAATTTTTTATATAATGTGTAACAGATAATCCTGACTGATTAACAACTACCAATTGCACAACTTAGTCATGAAGCCTAGAAGCTTCAAATTCCGAAGGTCTAATTCCTTTTTAACGTACTTGTGGCATATAATCATTAAATACTACATAAATTATTTTTAAATAAACAATTAAACCGACTTCAGAAAGCAAAAAAATATAGGCACTCGTCATACTATCCTTGACACCTACGGATGTGTTATGGTTGCATAAAATGAAGGCAATCCCTGGCCATGTACGCGTAGATCTTTTAAACTACGCAACAGATTGTAACGCGTTTTTTAACGTAACAGAGTAACTCTAGAAGAGGATTTATATCTATAACACTTATATATAATAGAAGATAAAAACCGACTGTAAGTCTTAACTTCTAGATGTTGTTTATAGCGCATTGCACCGAAGCATCATCAGGATATGGACTCTACAAAGGTTATTCGTAAAGTGATTAATAAACCATTTTTTACTACTTCCACAAAGTAACGCCTGATTCCATCAACTATTCACCTAGATTTCCACAATAAGAAGCTTTGATATTGATTTTCATACTTTTTCAACCTCTTACAGTTAGGTCTTACAGCAAGGGCTTTATCTTTAAATATGGTTTATTTTTATTTTATTTTATATTTATTAGTTCCTAGTGAACCAGTGTTTATTGCGTACAAAATAAAAAGGACTGAAATAACATTTATAAAAGAATTTAAGCAGCGTGTAATCACAAACATATTAAAGTGAACACGTCGTGCAATGCAGGATGAGTCAACAAATAGCGCAAATCAAATTAATTCTTAAAATTTCAAATTCACCATAAACATTTTAAAAATAATCGTCAAAAAATTAAATTACTGCCTTCTACATAACAAGCGTTAAAAGTATTATAATAGTCTTATCAATTGTAATAAAAACTTCGAGCTTCGTAACACAACCGTATATAATCGTCACACACCTTATTGAAAATAAGTACAGGAAATTACTCCCGGAGGAAATAACCAAGACAATTCGAAATCAGACTCGTTAAACTGATAACAAATATGGTCTGGTTTTGCACTCTTAGTAAAAAAGTATTTGTAAACTTCAATTCATTCTAAAACGATAGATTTGCATGCCTACTAATTATGATTGCTATGTATACTGTATTTTTAAGATATTTATCATCACTATTATTTATAATTATTCGTTATATTTCTAGCGTTATCCCGGTTTAATACCAGGGTCCGCTTAGATTGTAGAGGATGTGGCTTACCATCAATTGATGTGACAGTATTGCCATCACTTCACGCCAATCTCATGGGAACTTAATTGAGTGTTACCGCTGTCGTGACGTTTAGTTCTCCTAACCGCAAGTCTATCGAACCATACTTTGTCAAGGTGCTGGAAGAAGATTATACATACAAGAATATCAATCGTTGTCTAAATTCAATAGCAATAATTCTTTATTACAAGATATAAAATATATTAATTACGATGAGAACCGCTATTCTTGACTTTATTTCTAAGGCGCTTAATGCTTGCCGTACCTTGGTGGTGATGGTGGCGGCGCGCTGCGCGTACAGCAGCGTGCTGCGCGTGGGCTCGCGCTGTGCGGCGGCGGGCGACGCGTGCGCCACCATGGCGGTGCGACAGCGCCCGCCCAGCACCTCGCGCAGCACTCGCGTCAATTTCGAGTCCCGGTAGTTCACGTACCTGAGAGGAGGAGACTCTATACATAAGATATATTTACGGAATCAATATGGTACGCGCAGGTTAGAGCCGGCCCTACCTGGCGCCCCCCGAGAGAGCCATGATGCAGTTTCCGAGCGCGAGCAGCGAGCGGTTGATGTGCGCGCCCTCGGCCCGGCGCGCCCGCGGCCCCGCGCGCTCCGACCCCGCCAGGTCCACGAGCAGCAGCCGCCCGCGCTGCACGCCCTCCGCCACCGGCCGGCTCACCGTCACGCTGCGGGCAGTCTGCAGTTACTATAGCGCCGGCATTAAAACTATTCTTAAATGTTGGACCGCCTTAAAAGAGATTTTTATTCCAGATTCAGCAGTTGCTCCAGGAAAAGTTCTATTTTCATTCACAAGCCGCATGCAGAAACTTGCAATTCGATACTGTGTTTCTTTCGTTTTTGAAACTAAGATTATGAGAATCAAAACATTGGATGATATACAATCGTAGCACGGCACGTACAGTATGAAGGGGCCGTACCTGAGCAACGCGTGTCCGCGCGAGCTGTGCCGGTTGGCGGCGGTGGGCTCAGCCGCGCGGGCCCGGTCCCCGCGCGCCAGCAGCTCAGCCACGTGCGCCGCGTCCCGCGCCACCTCCTGCATAACACCCACTGGGTCACATCAAAATGCGATTACATCGCTTACGTCATCAGCCCACAGCTCGGCTCACCTCGGTCAGGCCGGCGACCACGGGCGGCCCGTTGGCGCCCTCGTCCCTCAGCTCCAATGGCCCCGCGGACGGGTTCAACAGGTCACGGATGTTTTCGTTGTAGATCTCGATGTACGACATCTTCACCTGTTACGAATTCTTAAATATAAATATCATTGTCTGCCAAAAGATCAAGGTTAGCGGGTCAATATGTCTAGATGTTAAGTATGGGAACTTAACATTGAATTATTGAGTAAATGCAGAATACATCTATCAAGTATTGTGCCCTTTTATTCATTCGTGGCAGATATAACTCGCCGCTATAAAGGTAAATAAAAAATACATTAAGCCGGACTTGGTAAACAGCCACAGTTGTTTGGGCTTCAAGGAAGTCAAATTGCCGTTTGCTTTGGGAGCACTGAATCATCATGGAAAGGCTGGATCAATAGAGGGCTTGAATGGGACGACAAACGACCGGCCGCGGCGGTGTACCATTACTGGCTACAATATTCAACAAACACACTCATTATAACACCATTTACATGTACGTTTGGATCGCCTGAGCTTCAGAAAATAGGGAAAAGGTAAATATCACACTTGTTATAATGGTTCAACCCTTTAGATCTTATTTATATGTCTTATACAAAGTTGTAAAGCAGGAGATTAAAAATATAGTAATGGATAGGGGAAAATCCCCAGATTATGATATATTAAAATCCTACAAATGGACGAGGAAATCCATTTGTCACAGGACTATTGACTATTTGATGTTTTCAATTTTGTTTGTCTACTATTTTTTAACGATCTGCGTTAATAAGAAGGGCCTTGTTACCTAGAATAGGTACAGGTAGACCAAAAATATTTTTTTGTACCTTTTATCAAATAAAGACGTAACTTGTGATGTAACTATGTTTCCTATTAAGATTTCTTATTATTATTACCATTCCTGCCTTTAGTAATCCTCTCTGAGAATTTTAAAGCGTTTTAGGTGTTTTAAAAGATGTGTGAAAATCTATTAGACATCAATACTCAAGTTTTATTCAGTTTTACCTTTTAATGTCTAATAGGGCTTTATACGCAACCTGCCGCATAAACTTTTAACCTAACTCCTGGTTTGCTGCTGTTAATTCATACCAGTACTCGGAAGGACGAGTTATTACACCGATAGTTGTCTAATTTCCGTAAGTAATTTTTCTACCCTTCGGGATCTGTATTTCTAAAGAAAGTAGGTACTTAGGCACGTATACTACGCGTATTTTATGGAGCCCCCGCACTGGTAGCACTGACAAAATTTCATGACGATTAACTCAGTTATTACCTGGAGGATGCGTAACAAACACAGTAACTTACATTTGCATATAATTCTAAAATGTTATCTTAATTTAATTGACATGAACAAATACAGTAAAGGAGCCACCTGCGAGCACTGCGCACACATAACTCCGGTGGCGTGCGTGTTATCAGTGCACTCGACAGCGCCGCCGCGTGCTCCTTCTTTACTTAGCATAAGTAATAGTCTCACACCGTAATCGTTTATGGAGTATGTCTTGTTTTATTAGATTTGTCAATTATATAATTACGTTTTCATATTAACACTACAATAATGATATGAATGAGCATAGCTTTTCTTTGTTTGGTTCTTGTGTTGGCTCTATTGGCCTCGACAGCGTGACCGGGAGGGGGGAGGGTGAGAACACAGAGGGCTAGGGACCTACGCGCGAGGAACTCGTTGAACGCAAGCGATAAATAGAATAATAAAATAATTATTTTTATGCTATTTATCACGACGAGGTGAGCAAAGCACGAAGGCATTACCTAACTACCATTCCTCGAAAGCTTCATCTTTTTTTTTAACCTTTTATATACTGAATTGATATACAGCAAAACCAGCGCGAGTTTGCTATCCGAATTCAAATTGACAACATAATGCTCAAATACACGACACTTCCTGCTGAGGTTTTATAAATTCGGTCGGTCGTTTAAAAAGTCTGAACCTGATGTGCAAGAAATAAACATCAAAGAAGAGAAAAAATATTTCCTTTTTTCAAACCTCGTTCAGAAAACTTAATCTTTATTCCTTGTGTTGCTAAATATAACTAATAATTTAAATACCAAAATATAATTTATACCTACTATACAATGACTATCTTCTGTAACAAATGTTATGGCAATTTTTGGGAATTCACCACGAGAACATCAATACAGGTCAATTTTATCTGCAATAAGGATAAGAATACGTTGGAGCTGTTTTATTACTACAAGAATGATTGTATTTTGACCAAGATATAGAGCCAGTCAAGTTATGCTTGGGAGGCCGAGGGGGATTTTGTGCAATGCTCGAGCGAGTTAGAAAACCTTAAAGGGAATATCCTTGCATCCTATTTGTACCCCCACCAAATATGAATTCTTAATATAGGGGAGCTCTTTAGATCCTTTATAGGATCCTTACAAAAACTCGGGTTCGTCAGATTAAGATAAGGTATGTTAAATACATGGATATAAGTTTATATTTCAATTATCTAACGAATTCAGCGTGAAATAAGAAAATAATAGAATCACAAAGTTTTAAAAAAAAGACTGCTTCTCGCTTGTCATATATTCGAGCGCGATTAATTTTGTTTTTATTCTAAAGGAAATACTCTAAGGATTACGCAAAAAAATAATCTGACAATTTCCTCGAGGCAATGTAGCTAAAACAATCACACGCTCCATAAAACCACGCTACTGGCATTATGTACAACATGAGCTTACCTTGAAATAACCTTCTTTTCCATTTCTGCACCTAACCTACGTACTCCAATGGATCCCCACGACGCTTTAGTGGCTACAAAATTAGCATCGATCCCACCTCTACTATTATGACTTGCAGAGGAAAGGGGTAGAGTTAGAGGCTGGTGCTGGAGGTGGCTATAAAAGAGATCTGATATCTTTTCGTCCGTGCAAGCCAAGTGATCTGGTCGTGGCAATATTCTACATGTAAATGTTTTCGGTGGAATATTGTATTTATTTTAATATGATTATGAAACTATGCACAATGGTCGTATTTGTAGAGTCTAATCTCCTTAGTGTCATTTTTGTTAAAAGAATACCGAGCACATTCGGCTACCGTATCGATTTCGGTGCACTCGCCCGCCGTCCAGCCAACAATGGGGTGTAACATACTTTTAAAAATTTTACTGAATTGGTACTGCGACGTAGTTGTAGATTGACCAAAAATGCTTGTTTCTAATTCCCATTATTGCCCTTATGGGTGTGTTTCGAGTTAAATTTATTTACGTATTAATCTTTTTACGAGCAGTTAAAACTAGTCAATACTTTTGCTAATTTGGTTAGTAAATGTGTTTAATTATCGGACGCGCAAGTATAAATGGTAATAAAACCAAAGTCACAAATAAATGGTTAATAATGAGGTTAACATTACAGCAACCTCGGTCTCGTGCCATTGAAAGAGGAGGTCGGTGGCGCCATGTGCTGAGCTGAGACGCGGGTCAAGGTGAGCTTTTCTTCACGGCACTGCGCGTAAATCGCTTCTTCCTGTGCGTCTTACATCGCTCACACGATCAAACATTTATTGACAGTTCCTAGTGTAGCCCTCTTCAAAACTAGCGTGAACAATTAAATAACGTAACATAAAATGAAGAAAATCTGTACCGTATTTTAGTTGGGCCTCAACGCACATGTCGCTCCGAAACCAAAGCATCATAGAGAAATGGACTCTATAAAGTAACATGTAGAGTCTATAGCTTATATATTCGGTAGGCACTTAGGTGAACCGGATGCCTGTGCCTTATTTTATTTTTAAAAAAAAAAGTTTGTCTATTACGTCGGTTTACGGACGATAATATTACGTGATGACGCCGTACACGCTTCTCTATCGCTTGTTCCGTGCGAGAGCACGAGAACTTGTACGATCGGCTCGACAGAACGTGACGATAGTCATGCGTTTTTCGCGTATGCAGCCGGCGTTCATCGACTTATAAGAGAAGATATCACGTCAAAAAAATGATGCTTCATTTTTAATACATTTGTAAAGTCACTTTATGATTAAGCTTTTCAGAGAATACCCCGAGGCGGCGCTCGGTAGATTTGGCAGGAGTATCTTTTTATAAAACAAAGGGCAAACGGGCAGTCGGTTCACCTAAGTGACTACCGACGCCCATGGACAAATGCAACACCAGAGAAGATCGAGTCACAGATGCGTTGCCGGCTTTTGAAAAATGAATATGCTCTTTTCTTGAAGGTCCCAAGGTTAAAGTCGTATCCGTATGAAAATACCGAAGCTGGCATCTGCTCTCACGGAGAAATTGTATGAGGCAAAAAGTTCCTAGGAAAGCGCACAGTTATGGACTTTAGGACATCTGAACCGTCATGGTTCATTGACTGTGAATATTTCATAAATGCCAGCTGCGAACTCCATTCGGCCTCGTGACGTCACACATGTGACCAATATTAATGGTGCTACCAGTACCGTCCGCTCGGTACTAGTACCGGCCAGCCCGCCTCAAATACGCTCACCGACACAACTTGTCGCCCAAGCGCGTTGCGTACTATATTTTTAAAATATAAGAAGATTTAAAGGTTTATTTTTATTAAATCCTTAAATGAGAATGGAGGTTTTAATAAACATAAATTAATGAACATAAAAACCTTTTTTTATTATTAAAATTAACAAAACGGTACTCAAAATTTATTACGAATATAACCACTTGCGGTCCCAATAAGAATATGCAAGCAATCAGGATAGTCGGGATGATGCTACAAATGTGCTATTAAGCCATTCTTCCCAGGCGGCCACCATAGCAGTTTTCAACATACTAAGAGCCTCTGGAGGGTTAGGCCCTGATTCTTTAAAGGGCGTTCCCGACCTGTTACATAGGATTCAAGACTAAACTTTGTGCAGACCACTCCAAATGTTATATTCTTTCCCTCGAGAGGCAATTTCTGAAAAATCTAGGCAATTCAAAATGAAGGTTTTGGTTGTGCATTACCTTGCACTAGTACAAAATTGTCGCTTCGGATAAATCCTGTTTGTGGTAAACCTTTCAGGATATTTTCGACGTATCCGAATGCTTTCAAATCATTTTCAATAATGACTAATGCTGTAGGGTTGAACCCCTTTGCAACCCGTTTTTTGCAAAGTTGTAAGATGTTCATTTAGTATATCCTGTTGGACTGGATTCCCTGTGTTGGACCTTAACTTCAAAGAATCGCAGCGAGGGCCATCAGGACTGCACTTATGACTTTATATTTGTGAATTCAGAAAGCAGAATAGACTATAGATTAATTAAACAATTAAAAAATTAAGAAAATACGGGCATTTTTTTGTACTTACTTTTAAAATGGTGTAATGTTGATATTTATATTTATAATTATGGTGCTATTGTTTGAATTGTAAAAAAATATGTAAGTGAAATAATAAAATACTTGTAGATGTTCTATGACTTTTGTTTTATTAATGTTGACACACGCTTGATGGGGAGCAAGCTGGTGGCAAGTTGGGTGGCGAAAGCGTCACAACAAGAGTGATTGCGCGAGGCGAATAAAAATTTTATAGTAGAGAGAGATTATAATATAGTTAGTGGAGATAGTAAGAGAGAGAGATTGAATTACGTTTCGTATTACTAAAGGGGTAGGAAAGAGAGAGGTGTGAGCACACATTTTCTTTCTCTCTTTCTCTCATAGCCAGTGCAAGAAATACAGAGTTGTATAAATTAGTTGGGTCCGTTTTTGCAGGTTAAAAATGTCTTTATTTCAATAAATAGCAAATTAATCAAAACATTGTCCATCACTGTTGAAAACTTTTCAAACCTCTCAGACAATTTTCGAATAACGTTTCGGAAAAACTTATCGTCTTTTGAGGTAGCCCAATTTTGAATCTAATATTTCATTTCTCCAAAGAAAAATAGAGCAAAGACCTGCCAAATCCTGTTATATATATATATAAAGCATTCATATCAGAAGTATTTTAAGTTTATAACCATTTCAGTAGTCCAAACGTAGAACGTTATCAACAATTACAATAATGAACGACTAAATCGTTACCCATATTTTCATGTGGTTGTATCAATCACGAGGCGCGTGTACCGCCGACCTTGCTCGAGAGGGGGTCGGCCTCCCCACTCCCCACTTCTGGCCGCCACCCCCCACCGACACTGATCAATCTCCATACAAATTGAAGTAAACTTTACCAACGCGTAAAAGTTAGAAAAACTCGCACTAAGCACTCTGATAATGAACTCCTAACGAGTTATCATATTCAGCACACAGTCGGATCTACAAAGGGAATAGATCTCTGTCAAAAGTAAATTTATTGTTACCAACAATATTATTGAAGATAGAAAGATCCTATGCATTTCTCTTCACTAAAAATGATACTACAGATTCTTTATTAATTGCAGCTCTAACCAAGTTTTAAAATCCCCTGATTGACATATCAAAATGTTTGCGCATCAGAAATTATAATTTATTAAAAACTGTATTCAAACATAATGAAAATTCGAAATGTTTACCGAAATTACCGAAAATTTCTAAGATTTTTAATGGAAAGAAAAACATGAGCGAATAGCTTTTATAATTCCTTTTGACACGGAGTTAGGATTGCATGCAAGATAATGCACTGTCTAATTGAAATACATTTTCAATTTTTTTTAATTACGTTTTCACCAATATATTACCCGTCGATTAATGGCGCCGGGCATGCGCAGTTCCGCTATTAAGTGGCCGCTGTCATTATTTTAGTATGAAGTGACTTTTGTAATATATCTTTTAAATAATTATAATTTTTCCTGTTCACGTATAGTTGAAACATTTTAACACCATAATCAGGGTATTTTTCGCGACCAATTGATAAATGTCTAAAAGACTAGGCTAGCTCTATGATAACACACAAATCAAATCTAGATTGACTGGACTATAATTGACAGCTTGATATTACAGCATTTGCTTTCGGAACTTGACATGCATTGACATAACTAAAAACTCTCTTCAACTACAGGGTAACGATATAGGAATTACGTTTCTACGTATATCACGCTATTTTAAATAAATTAAGGTCCAATAAATTTAAGCTGCCAAAGCACTAGAATCATGTCCTAGTTTGATAGGTTAATCCAGGCTTGTTATTCAATAACAGTAAAGTATAATTTGAATACCAAAAAGTAAGTTTCCAAAATGTGGAAAAATTTAAAATTATTTTTAATCTAGCGCACTGTTTTATGATTTTACTTTTGCACGTATACTCGTTTGTACTATTAAGTAACGATGGTATATTGTACCCAAATAAACATTTCATCATAAGATTGATATCCGCGAGTTCTTTAATCCATATAACATTTTGATACGGGTTGAAAATACCAAATAAGAAACCTATCTCACCGAAACGCCGACCCTGTTGAAAAATTCCCATAGAATCCAATTAAATGGGACAAAAGCCACACAGAAATCAATAAGGCGTACTGCTTTATATGCGGTTTATATGCCATTTAATTGGATCAAAGACCATTTAATCAGATCAAGTGTGATTTCTGCATTCGCTTACGTATCCATAAAGACAAGGTTTTATATTAAACCTAAAAGATTGTTTTTTTCTTTGAACGTAACGTTCGAGCTACAAACTAGTATTATTGATACGCAATACATTATAGTATCGAGATCAATCCATAAGGTATTAGGAACCTCTATTGAAAATGCCTTTTGCGCAAGTTCCTGATACCTTAAAAGTATTTTTTTCATATATTTTTTTATACCATTATATTACTAGAATTTCATGCATAGTCGTACAAAATCGCAAATTTCCAATAACGTTTAAACTTCTAACGTAAAATAGTTTCAATACGCATAGCCTTAAGTATGATATATGATTAGCGCGGATTTTTTTTTAATGTAAATATAAAAGGAGATTCGGCTAAAATTAATTCATTATTACATAAAATGATCCCATAGGTCGGCGACATTTGTCATTAAAATATTTTTTTTTTATTCTATGATTGTCACTGGTTTTTTAGTATTCATTATCCATTTTACTAAATGAACAGTACGTGTAAAAATTATTATTTTTAACGCCAATATGCAGTTATATAAATCGATAAATATAATATTATATTATATTCCACTGCCGGGCCACCAATTTCCAAAAGTTTAAAATAACGCACTTTTACAAGAAGTCGCCAAAAAATTGAGTCAATTTTTTGTAAAAGTGCGTTTTTTCATCTGCATAAAAATAAGGGGGAATGGGAGGATACAAATTCTACCACGTCATAGCCTTATTTAGAGGCCTTGTTCGCACTAGCCTTAAACAAATAAAAAATCAAAGTTTGAATGGCTAAGTACTAAGAAGAAATGGTGTTCCTTTATTTCCGATTAAAAGGCAATAAGCCGAATAGATTAGAATACAATTTTACAATAAATGTAAAACTAAAACCGTATAACAAAGGCGCGGCAAACAATATATATATATATATATAACATTAATTTATTGTAAAAAATGTGTCACACGATGTAAAATGATAAATTCTACTATTCTGTAAAACAAAAAAAAAACGACAAAATTAATTAACAAAATTTGTGATATTCTCCCGTTTTTACACCTCTAAAGAAACCATAATTATAAACATTTTTTTTTTCTTTTCTTTAAAAGCTGCAAAAAGAGTAAAGCAGCGATTTCATGGTGAAATAATATTGTTTAATAAATAATCTTACTAATAGCGGTGTTCGGAAGTTGTTCACCCCTGCCTGTCGTGGGAGTGCTCGTATCATGGTGGCTCTAGCGAGGTGCTCAGCGCACGCAGCCGCGACAGTCCCGACAACAACTCCCTGATGGAGGATAGCACGAACATTCTCGATAGTTTTACTTACTTTTACGTTCGAAACGAAATGTCAAATTAAGTTTCGTGCTTCCCTTTTACAGGACATTCGAGGCCGTAACGTCGAGAATTCGATAGGTGCAAGTTCTGATTTCATTATTGCTAGCAATATTTAGCAACTAAGTTGTTTAAAACGGTACGGTGTTTCATTTGACGTTCGGTCTCGAACATAAAAGTAAGTAAAACTATCTAGAATGTTCGTCTTAGGGTTGTATTAGACTACATTGAATGCTTTTTATACTGCTAACGAATTAACTGTTATCCGATAGCTTTAAAACTTCCCTTACTCATCTCATCCATCGAACGTTAAACTAAATGAAGTATGTATTCTATCAGTAGCTGTAAAAGTCCGTCGCAGCTTAATTCGTTGAAGTGTATGTCATATTATTTTCATTATAGTGATTTTACTGTACTGGGGCCAGTACGAACTTGCAACCTACGTAGTATATCCTTTTTGTCAGAGATCTGACAAAATGGCCTCGCAATTATTGGGCCTTATGGAGCTGCTCTAGCGTTGAGCGGACCAATAATAAAAGTGCTTCGTCGATAGAGCAAATGTGAGTACGAAAGACCAAAGAACAGTGTGACCATTTCTTTTGTCATAATTGTCAACCTATCTTTCATGCTCGTAAAAAAAAACAAAAGTTAAAAAATAATAATTTATAATTGCGTTCAGATGTTATACCATAAGTATGTCACGACGAAATTGTATATTTCATAGCTTAGTGACAACTAACATGATCTTTACAAATGCATCTTACCTAATTTGTCATCGTCCGATGTGCTTAATACGAGTTTTCCAACTTAAAGGTAAATCAACTTAGCTAATTTATTAGTTAGCTTAGTTTCACGCCACCTAGCCTAAAATTAATTTTGTAAACTCCGTATAGAATGAAGTTAACTTTAGCATCGCGTTGAAATTGTATAACTCGCAGTAAGCACACGGGTCGCCCAAACTAACTGCATAACTTTATCGATACGGATCTTACCGAAATCGTCACATTCCTTTAACGTTACGTTTTATTACGTAGTTCGCAAGTTTGTTTTGGCCGGAGTATGCATAATTACTATCCACCAAAGTGTAATAAAACATAAATGTTCTAAAGTATTATATATACTTATATAATAGCGTAGCTTATTGTAGATATAATATGATTTTTTTAATCGATTTGTATAAACCAATGTTATTCATATTTGAATGAAAATAAATTGGATTGTACTATTTAAGCGATTGTTTACATTGGTGAAGTTCGTTTGCTCTTATTGTCTTACTAATTTGCTTTGTATAACTTATTTGTATTAATAAATTATGTCGCAATCTTAAATTACTATATGAGATGCCTCACCTTTTAATACAGTGCTTATTAATAGGTACTTTCGATTTGATTTGACACTAAAAATAAGGGAATGGTCTGTCCTCAATACCAAAACCGTTTTAATTATCCAACTACGATAATTGAATTAATTTACCTTTGCTGTCTTTGTATGCATGTAGGTGATTATAACAATATATCTATGTTTATTTTCCATATAATATTCATAAAAAAAATATCAATTATCCACCAACATATCAATTATTTACACTTTTCTGTTACATATTGGGAACATACTAACGATCCTAAAGGTTTTGGTTCTACCTCGATCCCAAAGAGTCGTATTCTAAGAATACTGTCGTGTACGTATTAATTTCTTGCGCATGATAAAGGTATTGTAATAAAATGTGTATAAATTTCTTAGGCACTAGCAGTCTTTTGCATACTTTTTTGTATTCGTTATTTGTAACAAAGTTCTTAGAAAAATTAAAAATTGAAAAAAAAAACATTGACCAGGACTAGGCTGCCGTCAGATTTTTTTTAAAGTATCAATAATATTACGAATTAAAATTATTTATAGATAAATAATAATAACGTTTTATTACGACATTGCAAGTGGCAGTATTTTGTCAATATGCTGTTTTACGATTTACCATTAGTTAGTAAAAGATATAAATTCATTCAATTAACGTGACGGCTATTCTAATAAATAGTTGGCAAAATGTATTCTTTACTAGGAAATACCTCTAAAGCCGCACTAGTAGAATCATACCAAATTTGGCTCGGCAGGGAAGAGTACTCTTTAACCTACATCTGGGTCGACGGTCCCAGGCACTGCTATGACTCCTTCCTCTGCAACGCGATTGACCTTGCGCCCGCACTTTGAATCGATGGAATGCCTAAGAAATTCGTTTATCTCTCCCCAAAAGCATTGATTGAAACAACTATCAGCACAATAGTTGCTGAGTGCACATTCCAGGTGTCAGTAATATCTTGATTAAGGCTTAAATATATAGTTTTTTGCTTATTAAATCTTTACTACCTGAAGCACTGCTATTTTGTAGAATCTTGTAGTAATGTCGAATATGTACGACATTCTGTGAGCTCGTAAAACCTCTTGTAATCATTTTCTTTTCCGTCCGCGATAAGCATTTTAATAATATTTAAACCGAATATGAAAACTCATATGGAGACTGATTCACGGAAATATATTTAATATAATTGGGGCGTGATACTTATGTCTAGAAAACAATATGCAGAATTTGTTACCAGTGCTATGCGTACTTAATTTATCAATATGAGCTTGTGGGTTCGTTCTTTATTTGTTAATATGGCCTCAGGTGTATCGAGAAGGGTAAAAAGTACAATTATTATCCGTAAATGACTGCTGTTTACGTATGAATTTGTGTTTTTGAAATATTTATATTTGTACACAAAAAAATGGCTAATTAGGGGGAGATATAGATTCGGTCAATTCCTTTTTTCGTATTTTATATTACGTAAGTACCAGTTATTACTAATTACGTTGTGGTTTTAATATTTTATTAATTTTAAAAATATGTGTATATTTTAAAAATTGAATGTACAATTGAATGTGTAAAACATAAGTTAGTAGTTAATAACTTAATTTGTGTTATGAAAAAGGTAAACACAGAAAACAACAATATCTGTGGTGATTTAATAAAAACTCATTATGTCATGTCAAGTAAATATGAAGTGTAAATCCGTTGTGTCAAACTGTCAAAGTAATTATAAACCCACTGACCACTTTTGGTGTGACTCGATACACCTTTTCCAGTAAGGTAAATTAATAGAATTATGATACACTAGTGACTGTCCCCGGATTCTCATGGGTCCACGGTTGAATAACGTAGTAATGGGATATAAAATTTGTCGGAAAACTTCAAATTCCAAAATTTTAATAATTTGTATTAAATTGTTACACAATTTAATCGTAAACTAATTCCGTTGATCCGATCATTAGGTATCAAACTTTACCATACGATTGGTGAATTATGATCAAAATCTATTTAGGCAGTTTGGGATCCTATATGGAACATTCAAACATAATTAATATATTGAATAAAAATAGTAAAGAAGTTGGAAAGAACGGCCAGTTTTATTTACGTAAGAACCTACTTTTTCGTTTCATTTTATATTTAACTAGTTGCGACTTCGCCCGCGTAAGGTTGCAAAAGCCCTAGACCTCTTCAATTTGTTCATATCAAAAAAATCTACTAACTGTAAACTATCTCCCTGCCAAATTTCACCTCGCGGTTTTCAAGATTTCGTCGTGTCAGGTAACCTATTGCTTTATATATATATTTATATCAGTTAATGTTGTTTGCTTAAAAGGGAAATAATTTTTTTATACTCGTTATTTATATGAACGTCTTATTGGAATATCGATGCACGCATGTAATCACTAAAATTCCAATAACACGGTCTAGGATCACGGTAATAATTAGTTATTTTAGTTGTCAGTAAATATATAATTGTTAACAAGTAGGAGACGTAAATTATGGCAAATGGTCAATTAAATCCGGGAGTGGGAGTTGACAATACGGTAACAGATACTAAAACAATCAAAGATTACGTATCCGTTTAAACGGGGGGTCTAGGAACACGGCCTAGGCGCGTAGCATAAAGCACTCTTGTGAGTGCAAGTCACTCACTCAATAAGTGATTTCCAACACGGTGACGGTGCACTATTGTAATGGCTGTTTGTTTAGTCGGTCTACCTTACTCGTGTATCGACCTAATCATATATGCCGAGTTTTGTTTTTATACGGATGTTTTATCATCCGAGTCCGCTTTGTAATTTCGGATCGGCGTTGTTAACAAATGTCGGATAGAATTTTTAACCTACTTCATAAAAGGGGTTATTTTCTAGAATGGGTTCTTTATTCGCTCATTGATATATCTACAAATACTTTATGCATGAAAACGTATGTCAAATTAGCGATGAAAAAATAAAGCTATACTAATATATAAAGCCGAAGAGTTGTTTGTTTGTTTACTTGAACGCGATAATCTCAGGAACTATTGGTCTGATTTGAAAAACTCTTTCAGCGCTAGATAGACCATTTAACGAGGAAGGCTACATTATAAGCACGTTAAAATTGAATTAATTTTTTTTACCTCATTTTAGGCGGACGAAGTCGCGGGCATATCTAGTCACAAATATTTCTGAAATAATCTTATTACTTGCTAATTATGAATCTAATTATCTTATTGGAAGCTGGCCAAGCGTAATATATATAATGTTCATATTCATCATGAGTTGAAAGTCAATCATATCAATTTGTTAACATTTTTGATATCGCAGCACGAATCGGAGTACGGTTTTATTTACAGTTTATGGGTGTGTGATGTTGGGCACGATCAAATTTGAAAGAAGACAGGTTGGCATGCCCGGTTTGCCTCGTAATTTGGTGCTGGCGCCGTCGGTGAGGTGTTGGCAGAGCCCAATTCGAACTTATTTATTGGAGGCTATTGTTTCTTTTATTGGGACCGTTTAATAGTCACCGGCCCTTGTGTTTGTTTAGACTGTGTCGATAATACAACTTGTTGCTTGTCTCTTTTTTTATTTAGCGTATCAGAGTTTTACTTGCCGAGCATTGTCATCGAATCTACATCCATGTTGGACGGTCTTTTGTACTCGTTTTCTTTAAGGAGATTATTGCACATTTTCTGATGCTCTACTTTTGTACATTTGTTATAATGTACTTCTAATTTAGATATTACATTATTAAAGTAAATTGAAAACCTTATTTTTGTGGATTTTTAAAATTTAAACGAAAGATCCCTAAAACTGAAGTAGGTACTTTTTAGGGTTCCATAGTACTACAAGGGATCCTTATAGTCTCTCTCTGTCTGTCCGTCTGTCTGTCCGTCTGTCTGCCCGTAAGGTGCCGCCCCCCCCCTAGCATTTCGAAACTATTAGACATAGAGACTTGAAATTTTCCATGTTGATAGAACAGGTTAAAATTAGGGTAGCCAACTTTAAAAACTCCTCAGGACATAAATTCAAGAAGGCCACTTTTAGGATTCCGTAGTACTACAAGGAATCCTTATAATTTCGTTCTGTCTGTCCGTCCGTCGGTCTGTCTGCTCGTAAGGTGGTCTCCCCTAGCAATTCCAAATTATTAGACGTAGAGACTTGAAATTTTCCATGTTGATAGAACACGCTGAAAACTCATTAGGAAAATTATTTTGAACAAAATCGGACACAACTTTTGAAGTTATTTGACAAATACGTTTATAACGTATTAGATACGGAACCCTTCTATGTACGCGTGTCTTGACACGCTTTTGGCCATTTTTATTATACACGGCTTATGCATTATCAACTAGACCTTTGAATTGTTAAGGCTTAAAAATAATAATTAAAATGGTAAACCGAAAAGGAATGGCGAGAAATACGTTGGATATTATTTGCATATAATTAGGTTACCACATTTTATTTACTCATCTAAAAAGTTAACTTTTTAAATTACAGACTTAATAATAACTTAAGAAAATTGTAGAATTAGCCTCTGATTGACTTTTGTTTATTTAACTTCTGTTCTATGACCATGTCCTAATATAATATATATACCTTTGTACACATAATATATTAATGGTAGCACTACCGTGAAAGTCTACTTTAATAAAGAGTATTATTAGTCATTAATTTAAAACCCCTTCTTCGCTTGCGCTAATAATTTAAGAAAATGCCGAATTATTATTCCACACTGACATCTAAAAGTCGATATTTTTATCCCAGGGGTGTTTTTGGATGAAATGACCTCGATCTGTGTCCTTTTACATATTGCTTAGGTGTATTCCAATTATGATAAAATCAGCCGTTAAAGCGGGCAATCTAAATTCACATTTACAGTATTAGTTAAGCTTTATAAACGTATCGTATGCCATATATCACATCCCATATTGCAAATACAACGAAATGGTCGCCCCAGCCAAAAGCTCTGAACCAGTTGGGCATATTCGGCAGTAATGATTATTATTTTCGACTTTAATTTCGGCGCAGCGGAGGCCGTCTGACCTTTTCACTCAAGCGATATTTTTTATTTCAGATGTGGTTATCATCAAACGTCGATCTGGAATGGTGGCAGTGGCTCGAACGAGGCTGTTACATCCGTTCTCTAAGGTCTTTGGCGACCACGCCCTGTTAGATGCCTACTCGGGTATAATACGCGCTACTGCGCAATAGAAGGCAATTTATTTAGATAAATACGTACTATTGCCTTACCCGCGACTTCGTCTAGGTTAAAATCATTTATTTTGTCCATTTAATGGCTTTAAACTTTAGTTCTTTTAAATTTAGTCATGAACGACGAAGCTTTTCATTGCCATCACATCCATACAACTGAATCGAAATAACGACGCATCCAAATAAATTGTGTTACGTATCCGTTATAAATATATCATAATAACTTTGAGCAATATCAGGATTATTTTTTATTTGGAACTCTCAATCTTTTGTTAAATTTAAAGTAGCCAATATTTTTTTGTATAACATCATCCCGTCAATGACCAACAAATTGACAGGCAAACAGATAGAAAAAAATGTTAAAAATGTGTTTTGTTTAGACTCATAAGCTTTTTATAAAATAAATTCATTTCTATATTATAAACAGAAGCTTCGTTTCTATTTTCTATATACGTATATATAGATGTTTTTGCAACGATTCTTTAAAAAATTATAAGTATATAAGATAACATTAATACGTGCCATATAGAGTCTAAAACAATGAAGATTCTAAGTGTTTACCTTTTGAGTCAAATCTCGCAAATTCTTTTGATGACAATGCGATAAATCAGTTTTTTGTCAACCTTGTCAATATTGCGATCGAGCGGTGGAATGTGAAGGAAATATAGGCCAAATATAGGCGAACCTTTTTAATGGAATGCAACACTTGACTTACATTTACATTGATTCTGTTTCCCTAATGGGTCTTCTATATTACTGTAACAAAGACTGTGTAACAACATCGAATATCTATTAGCGCTGTAAAGTAAATAAACGTCTCTTTCAAACATAAAATTTAGTAAATCATTTTATTTTCTAGATTCTGTTGATTTATGTTTTAATTTGAATATAATAGAATCAATTTATTTTATGTGGGTTGTATGTCAGCAGTTTGCAGGTTTTGTCACGACGGCTTGGACCGTGCAAACCTATTCCTCAAGCATTATAACGCTCTGGGGAACATACCCTAACCCCAGGAGGAATCAGGGCGCTCATACCTCAAACCATTACAGAGTTTATGAACTCTGCTGGTCTTGAAGATAGGCTATAAGCTGAGGCAGGACAATAGATCTTACTGGTCGCATTAGCGATAGACCTTGGGTACGGTTTCGAGAAAAAAAATGAAAAAAAAAATTCTTAGCGGATTTCTCATAAGTATAAACTATCTTCTTGCCAAATTTCATAACAATTTAAAATAATCATATACAAATGCAGAACATAGCTCGAGAGATGAAATTTCACCTGTCATAACTCTAGTTTTTTTATTAACATTGTAGAGTGACACATCCAAAATCCGTTTCATAACATTTTGGACCCGCTAAGGCCTTCACCGGGTTGATTGACAGCTTTTAATGAATTAGATGCGTAATGTATATACCCCAAGACAAATAATAATAAAAAGATCTTAGAAGGGTTCCGTATCTGATACGCTATAAACGTATTTGTTAAATAACTTCAAAAGTTGTTGTCCGATTTTGTTCAAATTAATTTTCCTAATGAGTTTTAGTATGCTCTATCAACGTGAAAAAATTAAAGTTCTACGTCTAAGAGTTTGGAAATGCAAGAGAGGGCATCACCTTACGGGCAGACAGACGGACGGACGGATAGACAGAGCGGAATTATAAGAGTTCCTCGTAGTACTACGGGACCCTAAAATGCTATAGTTTTAATTAGTAATCATAATCTGTCACTTCAAATTCAGTTCTCATTTAGGTACTATATAACGCAAGAACGTAAAATTTTTACTATTCCTACCGCTACACTGAGGTGGGTACGAGCTAGCTTTCAGAACAGTATTATGTAAATTGCATACCAAGTTGAAAGTTAAAAAACGTCGTTCTCTTGACAAAGAAAGACCGTTTTACATTCTAAGTTCATTTTATATAATTTTACAAGACACCAGAGCAAAAGAAAAAGAAAAGTCTATTTGTCAAAATGCATGTCAAATTGATGTCAAAGACAAAATTCAAAGTCATCACCTAAGGGCAATGTTTGCTGTGTTGTAATGAAAGTTTAAATTAAACAATTTGAGTGCATTTATAGAATAAAGTATATCAGTCCAATATCTCCATTTTTATAATAATAATTAATAGGTATTTATATAGTACGGTAAGATATTCTTATACTTTTTATATTCTAATACACGGCATCGAGACCCAAGCTTTTAGTCAGTAACAAGGTTATACCTCGTTCGTTTTGTAGAAAACTTTCTGTTTACTATAAGCCGAAGTTAAATTGTTTTGATGAAAAGCAAAATTGACTAGACTCTATAACGGAACTGTTTTGTTGATGTTCGCAACATATTAGAATTTTAAAACTCATATTGCTTTTATACTAAAATTTTAAATATCTTGTTTGCTATACTGTAAACGTATGGATATGTTATGGGGTTAGTTGAACCATAATGTTTTTCTTTTAAAGAATATTTTTTGTATTTGTAAGTGAAGTGTGTGAAGTTTCTAAACTTCAGTGCACCTATAACGAAATTCATCTATGATTCTTCCCGCAGTACAGTAAGTAGTCCATGGGCATCCGTAATCACTTAATTGGTGAACCTGTGTCAGTCTGTCTGTTCGTCTATTAGCGTCTGCTAACCACTTATCTTCACCTCACCTCTAGGGCTGTTTATGTTCTAACACTTAAATAACAAAAAAAGATATATTTCAGCAATTTTAATACACTCCCTGGTATTCCGTTTGTTCATAACAACAAATGTCATAGATATGCTGAGCAAACGCGGGTGTAGCAGATTTACGAGGGCCATGCATTACAAACGTCAGTTCAACGTATTACAAGACCAGAATAGTCTTAAAAGTACTGCTCTTGCTCACCGAAATGATTTATTTACGTCTATTTGTTCAGCTGTTGGCATATTTATATGAGATGTGATATTTTATAGTGTCAAAGTTTTCTTAAATATAATATCAACATTTGGGCAACTCTAAAGGAATGATTCCATTAGTGCGGCTTTAGATATTGTTTCTAAAAGAGCCTGCGCATTTAAAGTTATACTTGTAATAAGTATACGATATAATTATAGAGAAATATAAGAGATCGCTTTACTATGCGTATTAAGGCATACATGTATGTTTGCTGAAAGCCTATTAAACTTTTGCTACATATATATAAGTCTATGCATTGTTTAATGTGATTGTATCTTGTTGATTTCCCTGCGGATTTCCGCAATGGGGCTGAGGAATCAGCCTCAATGAGTGTGATATATCTGAGTCAAAGGTTGCTGTTTCTCGTTTGTTTCTTCGTCTTTTATCTTCTTACGCATTAGAGCCCTACCTCACCGAGACGCCATGGCTACGTCGCAGGTTACGAATCCAAGTAATTCATAATTTTGGATAAGTAACTCACTTGGCGACAGTTAGACTACTGGCTACTGATTTGGCAACCGCAGATATCCATCTTATGAATGTATTATATTAAGAAGAAAAAAATAAAATAAATTTATATCTCCCTTTTCATCGACATTTTTTTGTGCAGTCTTATGTCTGATAATTTACTTCGTATATTTACTCTATAACTTTCGGTACCATTTTACGAAAGTTGTGCGGACGGAGGGGTATGAAATTTGGCACAATTATAATATATATAGAGGAAAAGGAGGCAAGTATAGTTCTCGTCACGTAAGATGGCCGATGGCGATGTATAGTCGACAAAGAAAATGTTTTACCATTTTGGATGACAGTTCCTACTTAAAGAACATTTTGCTAAGAGTTATTAATATAAATTAAAGTAATGCATAACAAGCAAAAATGAGCCTTTTAACTAATTGACGTGCAAACGACATTCAACTTTAGCCTGGCAAACCAATTTCTTGGTCGACTATACCTGCGCTGTGCGCTTTTTATTTATATATATTTGACAATTATCCTTGCAATAACTATTATTTTATCATTCTACATTAAGCATGTTATTGAAAAAAAAAACAGCTTAGATAAAATACGTTCGCATTAAACTGTATCCATGTGTAAACTCATCCCCTCCACGATCGCTCAGCGGCCATCTTACGTGACGGGAACTATATGCGCCTTTGGCGTTAAAACCTTTGTTTGTATCTTCTAACAACAGGGCTTATAAATGGTTGTACAAACGAACAAACGACGCCGATTAAGTAGTAATACTGTTGAAACGTGAAAAACTTCCTTAAACGCACCAAAGAAATGCAATTAAAATAAATGTTTACTAGTTTGTTTACACGTGCAATGGAAATAACGCGTTATATGCCAGGGCTGTAGCTATTTCAGCACAAACATATACAAAGCAGATATTTTCTATTATTCATTTTGTTTTTAAAATATTCCTACCAAATTGGGGACTGTAATAATTTTCGTCGTCAATAGTCATTTTTGTTTTTTTCTGAAGTTAGTTAAATAATAAGTCATTTATCCATTGAAGTTATTAACCTTTTTTTTGTAAAGCAAGCTATATTGAATATAAAATAAAATTGTCTAAGTGAGTACAAAGAAATTATAAATTATTTTTAAATAAAAAGAAAACCGACTTCAAAAACAAAAAGGCGAGCAACTAAAAAGCATAAAATAAAGAGTACGATTTAGTAGAAAGTAACTGATTTGTCACGCACATACTTAATCATAATTTAGAATTTCATTGTTTTCTGATCGAAACCTTTGCCAGACCTAGATTAAATTAATATGGGACCATTCGGGAAGCACCAGCTTTCATATGAAATAAGAATCATCAAGATCGGTGCAACCAGTCGAAAGTTCTGCGGTAACAAACATAAAAAAAAAACATACGGGTTGAATTGATAAGCTCCTCCTTTTTTTGAAGTCGGTTAAAAATAATCTTTATATTTAACTACTAAAACCTACTTGTACGAAAATTTGTTAACTTCTAAATCTAGGAAACAACTAATTATATTGTTTGAATTAAAAATTAGGTTGAAGTAGTCGCCTGCGGTGTGCCTTTGCCCCTTGCCTTTTGCATCCAATTCTCTCCACACCTTTGGCCAAATATGTCTCTCTATCCTTTCCTTGGTTCTCCTTTTCTCATTTATATGTCCCGTGATATCCATTCTGCTTTTATATGTATATCCCGTGCAAGGATAATCGAACAGGCAGTTTATCACCTAAGTGACTTCCGAGGCCCATGGACATCTGCACCGCCAGAAGGCTCGCAGATAAGTTGCCGGCCCTTCAAAAGGAGTTTAAGCCACCGGGAACTCTCACAAACCGAAAGAAACGCGACAGCAATACCATCACTTGTCGTGACAGTATTGCCGCCACTTTACGCCGATCTTAAGTGAGCCCAATTTGACTGCAAACCAAAAGGACTACAAGCGTGGAACTAACTCTAATTAGATAGACAGGAGTAAGGGAAAAAGATAGAGTAAAATAATATAAAGGAGAGGTGAGAAAGGAAACGGATACTACTGTCATAGACGGTGCAGGGAGAGTGACGATAGCAGCTAGGGTAGCCTGACGTCGCGTACCCGTGGCGGATCTGATCATCTGACCAGTTATCGGACAGATAAAAGGGAAGATCCATCCCCTGGACTCAATATTCACTCACAAATAAAGATTTGAGCTTTGCGTGTTATATACTTATTTAAAGTTATAAACAAAGTTTTAATTATTTGTGGAACGACATATTTGATATATATTATATATTTGACAATCATAGTATAGTATAGGTACATATATTCGTATCAACCAAACATTGACACAATGTTATAGCATGATGTGTGTATAAATCGTTTGACATTAGCGTGCGTGAGTTTTTATTTTAATAATTTAATGAACTAATAACGCATATTTTATACAAAATATTAGCTTTCGCACACCGTATAAACTATAATTGTTTACTTTTTAATTTTCGTCAAATAGTAGCGAAAGATTTAAAAATTTCTTTTCATTTCAAACTTTTTAATTTGAACTTCATTCAAGACACAATCCAACCATCTTAACGGCCACGACACTCGCGTAGACCATAAAAACTTACTGGAGCTAACAAGCCATATAATTGAGGACGCTCCCAAGTCCCAGCCGCAGCAGTACAGCATCAGATAACAGCACTCCAAGGTGTCACGTACTAGCGTAATTGTCCATCATATCTGATCTTCGTCTCGCGATTCGCCCACTAACCAGTATTTGTATGCTGAGCTAGTTTTTCTTTGGGCGATAACTTATACGCACACGGAATAAAAATAAGAGAGTGCCGAGCAATCAAAGCCAATTAAAAAATACCTAGTTAAGGCAAGTTAAGTGCGGAGTTATTTTTGCCTTGACAACATCTAATTGCGCGGTGAAAAACTTATGTTTTATTCAAGTAAAGTGGAATCAGAGAAACTTTTTTATGGATAAAGGGACTACCGACGTGGACGTCTAATGACCATTACCCTAAGGCTTTAAAACGTTTTTGTTTATATACAGGCGCTCTTTTGGAGGGTACTTCTTTTTTGGAGGCATGCTAATTCTTGAAAGTTGTAAGCTCATAATTTCTATTTAATTAGGCAGGGAGACAGTAAAAAAAGGAAGCTATTTTATACTTAATAGACGGGTATTTCGATAGATCTAGGGTGTAAGGAGGTCTAAGAGCTCTTTAGAGTTTTTACTTTAAAACTTCTGGTATTGCAATTATTCATACTGTCCCGTTGGAGCAATGGGCAGTGACCCTGCCTTCCGCTCCAGGAGTCGTGGGCCCTTTATCTTATTACTGCAACATTAACTAACTTCAACAATCATTGCGTACAAGCCAAATTTAGTTTGTTTACATTTAGACCTATTGACAATTTCATTTTTAAAATTTACGTTTATTGCAATTTATGAAAAGTAGAAATAATTCTGGCTGGATGAATTAACCAGTTCATCAGCGAACCACTACACATTTAACATTCCACAATTAATAATTACAAAAATAATAAGGAAAATATTTTTCTTCCAAGTAATGATGAGTCTTACGCATAAACAATGAGAAATGACGCGAAAGCAGTACAATCACAGTGTTTGTTACATGTTATATTTATTTCCAAAAGAGGAGCGAGTCATTTTGTTGGAACTCGGAAAAATGACTCATGTGCGTTGGGATTCGTTTGGAACGCACGCAGAATCTATACGTACAACATTATGGGTGTTAATGTTTCTCCGAAAACTGGTGTGAACTATAGCGTGTGCGTAATAATAATAATATTAATAAATAACGTTTATTAGAACAAAGTACACATTACAATAAATCAAAACAGTATTGGCCCATAAACTAGGTTTCTCTGTGTCTTGAGGGCCACCTTCCAGTAAGAATTATTATATATTTGTATTACTATTAATGGATAATATAATGGATTTCACACGGCTAGTAATGGTAAGTAGTAAAATGAATCAATGTTGAAGACGAGGAATTCAACTCTCTATTTAGTACAGTAACAGGTTCTTCATTGTTTACACAAATATACATGTCCGAAAAGGAAATCTTGGAGAGTATTTACATATTTCAGAGGTTCAGTATAAGGGTTCAGGACTTATTTATAACAAATATTTTAATAATTATATAACTATAATATATATTATTCTCCTTAGCGTTATCCCGGTCCAGTAACAGAGTTGGCTTAAATTGCAGAGAATGTGGGACTGCCGTTTGACGTCATCACCGGAACCCTCACAATCTCTGCGACGGCTAAGTCATTCAGTGACATTAATCGGGACCTACTGTTTTACGTGCCTCCCGAAATACGGAGGAGGTCGGACATTTGAAAACCAGTGTTAGATTCCATCTATCTCCCGGCCGCGGTAAGATCTGTATTACCTAGCGATCAACTCAAATACAGGCCACTAATTAAGTTAAGAACTCCTCAGTTTTAATAATAATTAATAAATATATTGTAGTAAGCAAACAATAACATGAACCGTTTAAGTTTCGTCGTTCGGGCCGTGGTCATAAAGTGATGTTAATTCTACATTAGACAGCTGCCCATACACAAGAAATCCCTTAGTCGTGTTATACGATATCTACAAGAAGGGAAAAATATAGATACCATTTTTCTATAGTACAGGGTATCCTAATTTAGGCATTAGAGTCCAACCTAGATGTACTATATGCTATGCTACAATAAGTTTTCGTAAAAAAAAATACAATTATTATTACTAATAATTTTTACTCTTGTCCGTTTCCCATTACGACGGTCGGCACAGGCTTTTCCGCATAAATATAACCTCAAATAATCAGGTGTCGTTTTGTATTTGTGGGAATGAGGGTCTCCTTTTAAACAACATTCGACATTCATTTGAGATCGTAATCCATATTAATATTTCGTTTTTTTTTTGCTATTTTACATGACGTAGCAGCAGGTAACAAGCAATACAGAACCAGGAAATTTGTTAACATAAATAGGTATATAATGTAGCACATGTAGGAATATGTAATGGCTAAAGATATGTTTACGCTAAAAAAACTGATTTACTAAATACAAGTTAAAAGTCTTACAAACGCGAGTTGTTGATTAAATATATTAATTTCCTTGGAAAATAAGAGGTAAATAGAAGTAATGGTGGAAGTTATTTAAGTCAGTTTCAGTTTTTGAATCAGATTCTTAAGCGCGTATCATAAAGGGTGTAGGATTGGAAGATTTACAAATAGTATACTATATATTTACTTAAGCGGAAATTGTATTGCTTACGAAAGATGTATGGGTAATCATCATGGGTAGTAAAAAATGTACATCTTATATATAGGTAAGTATTCCGTCCAAATATAATTTAAAAAATCATTGAAAAATAAAGCAAAACCATCTACTATCAATTTCTATTAAACGTAACAATATCAATACGTATTTCGCTCGGGGTCATCCATAAACGTCACACTCGTCACACAACGTCACGCTCAGAAACTTAGTGACGTCACATGTCACAATAAAAAAAATAATAAAAAATTCTGTTTTCTTTTAATTACTTATAATACATGCATTTAATTGAATAATATGTGACATCACCTCTAGGGTGAGGGGTTTTCGAAAATGTGACAATTTGTTACAAGGACAGGGGGAGTTAAAAAATAGAATGAAATGAAGTAGAATACGAAATTACGCATAGAAAAGAAGTCCTCGATCCTCAATCAAGGGCACAGGCAGCTTAAGTTTTTCACTCGAAAACGCGATGGACCCAGCTCTACGAAGCTACGAACTTCGTCTCCTATCTCTGTATATAAATATTAAATGATTGCCTAATTTTTGTATTATGTTATTAATACTACCCAAACATTGTAATTCTGTATAAATATATACATTCTAACTTGTGTAATCAATGCCATACAAAAATGTTTAATTTATCGATATTTCAAAATAATGTAACTGTTATAACAAACTGTATACTATTTAAATACGAAAAAGTTAAGACATTTTTCATATTTATTGTTCATACAAATATTATAAACTCAATTGGCTAACTGATACAATGATAATATTGTTACAATCTTACGAGTACAATGCAAGGTACCACCAACGATCTCAGATAAGATAGGTCCAATAATTCGGCACGACCTTAAGTACTAAATAAAAGCTGACACTAGTACACACCCTACACAAGTAACATTTCGTGTCTACGCGATAGCACTATCGCCGTCTCTTTCTTACAAGACGGCGTCTATCTCGCTCGCTATGGTACTAGTGCCAGCTACACTCAGTCCGTTTAACGACGTCCACGGTCGAAGACGCCGCCATGTCGTGCATGTCTCATCTGTCCGTAACAACAGTGATTATAATTCGGAGAAAAATATTTGTTACCTGAGAGTCTAAAGTTTCTCGTTGAAGCTCAGACAACCAGTCCAATAGAAGGCCGCACCCTAAGCCACGGATGGAAAGCACATGGGGAGCCGTAATCGTTGTATATTTTTCGTCCACCTCACACTTTACCTGCAACGACATTTCCCAAAATTATAAAAAAAACTATTGACCTAAAGTCATTCTTTTAAAAATAATACATAACTACATCGACGATTAATGCTTTCCAAGTGGGAGCGTCTTTTGTTTTCTTTTTCTTTACTATTTCTTACGTAGCTACTGTATCCTATATTAGCAGCATATGACTTTTAAGCAGCTGCCACATGTGAGGACGCCATTTACATAATTTTAATGAATATTGGAAGGCGGTTAATTTCTCTTCATCCAACTACGCAGTAACGTTAACATTAATTACTATATAACTGATCATAAAGGACGCCCTTTCTGTTTAGAACCAAAACAGTGCATAAATGTTGTATGAAATTTCATTACTTCAATGTTTTTTTATTATGATATAAACTCCTTACTTTGCTACTTAGACATACACATTCATAACGCTAAATGACTACCAAATTTTATTCTAACAATTTTCTTCGTAATGTATCTTAGTATAAATTTAATGTTATTTTTTTATATTATAAGGGGCAAACGACGCCCATGGACATCTGCACCACCAGAAATTTCGCAGATGCTTTGCCGGCCTTTAAATAGGCGTTTAGGTCGCCGGAAACTCTCACAAACAAAACGCGACAACAATACCATCACTTGAGGTGACGGAATTGCCGCCACTTCACGCCGATCTTACGTGAGAAAGAGGTAATGTACTCGGATGCGCCGGACAAAATTCGGCTGCAGACCAACAGGACTGCAAACGTGGCGCTACCTCTAATTATGTACTGTATAAGGTATCGAATCTAAATTGATTAAAAGCATTAATGTGAATTTTTATATTTACCGATACTTCGTAGCAACCCTCTTGATTCTTTTCCAGTAGATGTGTGATGGTGTCTACCACAACCTGCGTATCTTGGGATTGTATTATCTTGTTTCCGACAGTTTCCAAAGTGCTCGGAGTTGTCGATTCTAATACTGCGTACATAAAAATACCTGTAGTTAAACTGTTTAAAATTTTGATCCTTAAATAAGTCCAATTCTAAGATGTCTACCGTCCACATGTCTATCTTAACTATCTTAAAAATATCTCAAAGATATAACGCGTTGTTTTTTTCGCAATTTTCAATATAGATCATAGAAAAACGAACAAGTACTTTGTAGTAACGAATGAGCTCACCAAAAACGGTTACAAAACCAGCTTATACGCGGCAGAGGTGGAAGCGAAGGGTATACCAGCTACACCTTGGCTTGTCAAGAACTATCATAAGTACTTTATTAGAAAGGACATCTAACGCTGCACAGCTAAAATCACCTCGGATTTTGCTAGGCAGGGGAGGGAACACTGGCAGTGAAGATGTTACTGACCACTATAAATAGTACTTAAACCTACACATGGGTTGCAAGTTCCAGGTATTGCTATGGTTCCTTTCTCTGCAACGCGATGGACGAGAAACCCACACGTTGAATCCATGGAATTCTAACAAATTGGCCTAACTAGCATGTCAGTTTCAAAATGAAAATATATAAGTACCAGCAACTAATTTTTCCTTCGTAGAATGCGGTGGTATATTGGGCAAGGGCGTGTGGTCAGAGTTGAAAGAAACGGTCCCCGCCGCACTCCGCAAGGCTTCGGCGACGGGACCGCGGGCGCATTTACACTGCGATAACAAACCACTCGCCACCTATAAGAAAATCACAATATTTCTTAGACGATAGGGTATGAATTAAACAGTTTATTGGTATATATTATGGATTTTTTTTTGTTTATATATTGGAAACATACGATACTATAAACAATCATAATTTAAATATACAGAACAAACATAAACCAAAACATTTTCTAATAAATTTGAATAATAACATGTCTAGGTATAAGAAGGATAATTATATTTAATACAGACATCAATTACAAAATTGATGGAATTAAATTTAGAAATTGACATAATGAATAATGAGTAACACAAAAAAAAAAGAAGAATGGAGATTGTTGTTATGATATAATTAATCAATTTCCTTTAATTTATTCATGATAGCAAATTTGAATTTGATAAGAGAGAGATGAAACATGTCTTAATCTTGAAAATACTTGTTATATTGCTTACAATAAATCCGTTTTCTGCTGATCAGGTTCGAGTTAGAGGAACGTTAAAAGTAGGTCTGTTCCTTGAATTTATTTAATTGAATAATATTAATGCGTTATAAAAGCACCGTGTTATAGGGGGGATTACTCTATACAACTCCAAGTTTATAAACACATACACTTAGTTGCAAATTTCTTAATGCATCGTTCACCCTGCAATTTTCTTGACACCCTTCTGGTCGTGCAGATGTCCATGGTCGCCGGTAGGCACTTCGGTGCCTGCTGTTTGCTCGTCTGCCCCCCTGTTACATAAAAAAACACGAAATGTCAAAAACCACGGCCCGTACAAAGATGATACTTGACTTGAGGATATAGTTTATAATTATCGGCTAAGAAAGGATTTTTCGGTAGGTCTAGATTAAGGACCTCTAAGGCTATCGCAATTTTGCGCGGACGAAGTCGCGGGAACAGCTATACAATAAGAATGTTTGTCACTTTTGAATAGAGAAAGATGACGGTATTTTTCTTTATAAAAATAATACTTAAAATAGCAATATTTTCCAGAAAACATTTAAGCACAGTTGAATGTAGTGGTGTTTCTAATATCGGTCTTTTAGGGTTCTGTAACACTAGAAGTAACCCTTACAGCTTCATTTTGCCCGTCCGTCCGGTTGTGTCTTCCCGCAAGGTCCCTCTAGAATTTCCAACCTATTAGACTTAGAGACTTGAAGTTTTCCATGTCGATAGAACATGCTAAAAACTCATTAAGAAAATTATTTTGAACGAAATCGGACAAAAAAAAATGAAGTTTTCACAATCGTGCGAAAAACTTTATCGCGTATCACATATTTTGAAGTTATTTAACAAACACTCTTTTCACGTTGACCTTACACGCTTACCACTTAATTTTTTTTTAAGCAATGGGTTAAAAGTTAAAAAAAATAATATAATTAATAATGTTATATAGTTACGATTGCACAGGTGTACAATCCACACAACTACAAAAACAGGTGACCAAGCCAGTTTGCTACAAACAAGAACCTCCAAGTATGTGGAGTAATGAACTTTGCCAACAACACTTTTAAAGCACGTCGACGCTTGACTTTTTGAAAGTTTGCAGGAATTTTTATCATAATATGACGAAAGAAGGACTAAAGAAGACCTTGACCAAGTTATACTTAGGTTTAACCAGATAATTCGTTTATTTATCGGTTGTAAGATAAACAATATATAGAATAAAAATAATATGATTAATTGTTACAGAGGAAAGTGGATCGAGAGGGGAAAAGCCTTTGCACGGCAGTAAGGTACAACAGACAAATTAAAAAAAAAACTGTCAACATTTTTTAATTAGCTTTTTTTCTATATTTTTTTTTTTTTATTAGAAAGGAACTGCCTTTGTGTCTTATATTTTATGCATAAGTTAACTAAAGTATTATGGTAAAATAATATGGTACGCAAAAGAACCTAAAATTTTTGTAAGGGATGTTTTCTTTTGTCAAAGACTGCTTTTATCGTACATATTAATTGTGTATTTTTTTATTTATCGATGCAGAGACCGCTTTTGATTCATATATGGATATTTGCAATTGTTATAAGGCAATTCTTATTTTATTTTATAAATCGTAATTTATAAATATCACAACTGGAATGACGTGAAACCCTAAGTACTTCTTATTATTTCTAAACTAAATTAACTCTTGAATCGTTATTAGGGCTGTGTTTTCTATCAAGTTAATTCAATTAATTAAATTACAATCTTGTTAAGTATAATGTAACAATAAAGTTATGTAAACCACTGTTATATTTAAAGTTTGTTGTAATTATTTTATCGATAACTTTTATCTAATAATTAAAATAACAAACCACATACTTAACAATGGTCGATAATAGAGTTCATTATAAAATAAAGTGGGCTGTGTAAGTCTCATATTAAATATAGAAGGTACTCACCCAATGTCCCGGTTTTCCAGGGAATTGTTCGAAGACCTTGGCACTAGTGGTCTGTAGCTCGACCTGGTCATCTTGAGACGTCACCTTCACACACTTTTCAGTCCATTCACAGATCAAAATTAGCACATACGTCTATTATCTGACAATACGTCGAGGCGACTGATTGTCATTGTTTATTCTACAGTTGATAATTCATATCTATTGTATCAAGGACTTGTTTTAACGTAATGTTTCATATATGAAGACGTCGAAATCCGCTCGTAAGAGTGTTTACGCTTCGTGAATGGCGCGATCAATAATATTAAAGTCGGGGTGAAAGCTTCACCAACCACGCCTCTGCCGGTTCGACGGGCCGCGGGGCTTTTGACGTAGCGCCATCTTTTAGTAGCTAGGAAATACTTATATGGGGTTGTATTAACGCCTTAAATAATACTAGCTGGTCAAAATTCGCCAACAAACCTCTTTGCGTACGGCATATCGATACCCCCCACGTAGATTTTTGTAACTCCAAATTCCAAATTGCGTTACAAACATGTATATTCTAATAAAATCTTCACTATATAACACATTTGTGTATACAATTATATATTCAATAATGACGATTACTTTATTGTATACAATAATATATTAAAAAGTGACTGTTATATGTAAATTAATATCAGGTAATAAAATTAAGAAGGGCTCCGAACTTCGGTATTTACGAACGGATACGACTTAGGAACCTTCAAGAAGAGAGCATACTCATTTCTCAAAGGCCGGCAACGCATCTGTGAGCCCTCGGGTGTTGCAGTTCTCCATGTCGTTAGTCACATAGGTGAGTACCAGCTGCTCGTTTGCCCCTTATATGAAAAAAAAAACTTGGCATGTGCGGGTCGGGTCGGTGATCTTAACTAGCCTCACTGGCACATCTTCTGCAATTTAAGCGGATCCTGGTACTAGACAGGGATAACGCTAGGCAGAAGAAGATACCGACCACAGAAACCGCCGTTCATGTGGCTGGGTTCTGTGACAGGACTATCTACATCCTCTGCTATTTAAGCAGAACGTGATCGGGATAACGCTAGGTAGAAGAATAAATGAATTAAGCCAATTTAGGCCACATCCAGTGTCTCTAATTCTACGCCCTACACCGTATGTTACATCTTAAATCCCAAATAATAAAGATCATGTTTTACGAACTTGGCAAGATTCACCCCTCGGGGTGATTTAGATTGCCAAATACACTTTGTCGATGGGGCGTACATGAATATTGTAACAAATTTATACTATTTTGATACATATTAAGTTGAATCTTCTAACAATTTAATATATTTTTTCAAAGCAACAACGTAAATTTTCCGAAGTTTTCCAATAGAAACTTATTAATGAATGACGTCCTGCCAGAACGTTGGGTTACTTACAACTTACTACATTCTACTATCCTATAATATTTTCCCCATTCCTGTTTCCTTTCTCTTAACCGTTCCCGTTCCTCTTCCTCTAACGGTTCACTATTCTGGCTCTCAAATATAAAAGATAGATACATATATGCTGTCACTGGCTTTTTTGTAGAACTATTTAAGATAAACATTTCCTTCATACACTATATACGTGTAACTCTAACGGTTTTTCAGCGCACGCCAGAATCTTAGATAGCAGAATTTTCTCCTACTTACTTGACATTAATCGTTATCTTTTGGTTAATTCACATAATATCTTTATAATTTATAGCCTATCTGTCATTCTGATGTATAAACTATATTATTGTAAAGTTTAATAAAAATCAATTCAGTAGTTTTTCTGTGAAACATACATCCATCTATACTTGTCTACAAATTCTCGCGTTTATAATATTAGTAGGACAATTTTATGAACAAAATATGACAGAATCGTTGATAAAGCTATAGATCAAATTTCTACCAAACATCTCCTGTTGGATCTCTGAAAATTGCCAGGAAATTTTACGAAAACAGGTACTATATTGAATCCATAGCAGAACACATACACACATAAATATACTTCTTATATATTAGGAGTTTGCCAATGTCTTCAAGGTACATTTTTATACATAAAATCGTCTATACAAACCTTCATAATCATATTTGTTTGTAATCCTTCTAAATTGCTGGACCGATTTGGATTAAATTTTTGATCAGTCCATCGAATATTTCTCGCTATAACCCTTTTGGGTTAGGTTCTTTTTAGGACTGAGCATATTCGACTATTGTCTGTTGTATTTTATTCGCATCATTCCAGGGAAGCTTTAAGATAAAAAGGAAAGAAAGGAAATTCCAAGGAATATTGAAAAAATACTAGAAAACGCAGAGTAAGTAGGTAGTAATTTGGAATACTTCAAATAAACGGCATTAGTACTAGACCTTTTATAGGAACATAAATCGGGCAAGAGAACGTGAAGTAAAACCTTTAGGTACCATTTTACGAAAATTGCGAGGACGGAGGAGTATGAAATTTGGCACAATTGTAGTTCTTATAGAGGAATGTGTGCGAATGTTAATATTTTTTTATAATATGCAATATTAATATATGAAATTATTAAAATACAACCACACGCACAATAATGCCAGACGATTTCCACCATTTACACACACTTGTATTGGATGATAGCAAAGCGTAATTTTGACAACCGTGTGTTATGTTCATTGTCAATTTTTTTTTTCTGTGAATAGACCAATATATGTCGTTGTACGAAAAAAGCTTTGTGAGGAAATTTTGACTAGCCGGCGATCTTTAATTTTTATAGATAAAATTATTTATAAGACACTTTTAGTCCTTCCGCCTCTTTGTTTCTCGCCTCGAACAATATTAAATCACAATAAGTAAGATGTTGTCTTAAGAAGTACGACCTCGCCCCCCGGAGCGAGTTATATTAGCTAATACTTTGTATCCGATAGTAAGCACCCGGATATTGGGCAATTCTCGGTATTAGGGTGGAATATAGAGGGGAACAAAATGCTTTAAGAAAATATATTTTTCATCTTATCTAGTAGTAGCCCAGTGATCATGGGGTTTTTGAGTACTTACGTACCTGTGAGAACGTTCTTTTTTATTAAAGAGCCATCTGATGTTGTTGAAGTCATTGAAACAGCTGGTTATATATAACTTTTGTTTTGTTTAAGGTATTTTAATGTTACAAATATACTGAAAGAAACATTTCTCAACCTTTTTCAATTCAGTAAGGGGTTCTTTATTGGGTGGATAATGTACCCCCTACAGTTTTACGGTCGTTCCTAACAGAATTACTCGATTATTATTTTTATATGACTTGGGAAGACTGTAGATGGTATATTTTTATTACTTTCAATATTACTTTTACTTCTTTTTTTAGGGATCCGTAGTTTTAAATATAAATAAACAAATATATACAGGAATACGGACACACGAAAGTCTATTTCTAAGGTAGACGCCTGTTATATGCAAATATTTTTTAGTTGAAAGATATAAATATATACATATGAGTAATACACCCAGACCCGAGGAGTTCTTATTTTATATAAAATAATTATTATTCTAAGATCTATATAAAGGACTATCAATAGAAATCGAAACATGTGTGTTTCATAATTTAAAATTGTTCTATGTACAGCTCATGTATATTAAATTTTTATTATTTTTAGTTTTACTTTCCATATAAAATTTCATATACTGCGTTGGCAGTAGTTGCATCAGGTACGGACTGAAAAGCAGCTGGTAGCTTCAGTTCAGAGTCCACAGCCTTTTCGCGGACATACTACTTTTAACTTTATATACTAAAATTTATAATCTCTGTATGTTTGGCGAATAAAGTTTTATTATTATTATTATTATTATTTAGTGTGTCCTACAAATGCTATTGTTATATCGTTAGTTTTACTTCGGTTATATTTTTTGTTAAAAATAAATCTTTTGTTTATAGAAAGTTGTACTAAAACAAGTCCTTTACCCTCATAAGACTTAGTATCCATTCATAATCAAGTCATATCGATGTTTAACATTAGTTAATATGAGAAACTGTTCAAAGCAAGTTTCTTAATCAAATTTAAGTTCGCTACCTAGAAATGCGCGGGCGTTGAACTGCTAAAATTAATTTCACCAGTTGAATGGCCGATCACTTATAAAATAAAGTACCAAACGGATCTTAATTACGTTATTTACTTTAGAACGTAATTTATTTACTGTTACGGAAGGATCTAAATATTTTACCGCATTTATGAAAGGAAGCTTTTCGTTGATTTGATTGAATTATTTTTGGCAATCGAATTTCTACACCAGAGGTCGGCAAACTTTTAAATAAGGGCCACATCGTTAAAAAATGAGATGTACGCGGGCCACATTATTAAAAAATCTGACGTACGCGGGCCACATCATTAAAAAATAATATGTAATATGACCGCACTCGTAAAATAATTATTTGGAAGAACTTTTTCTGTTTTTTGTTAAATTTTTAGCACATCAAAACTTTACACTGGTGTAATTTTATTATTATTTATTTACAAGAATTACATTGCAGGTTACAAAACTGTGGGGGACAGAGATAGAGATCTCGGCCACTTGCGGCCTGTTACAATGACGTATTACAATGTTACACAGAAGTTTATGATGCACACACACACACACATAAAGATACCATTACACACCCACTTGTACAAATGCGCGCGCGTGCACGCCTGCACGCACGCATACACATACACACACACACTTATATACACGACATACACAATTAATATTAACATTGGTTTGTTTTCTTTTTCTTTAAATCATGTCATATTCCTGATTACGTACTAAATTACGAGTATTTGTTACTGCTTATTATTTTTGTTGTTCAACTTTTAGACTGTTTATTTCTTTAAATTTTTATATTTGTATTTGTGGCCTTAGTTTTGCCCTAACCAAATTGTTCTTCCATGTATACAAAATATGTAGAACGCTGTCTGTTACAAACAAACAAATAAATAAATTACCCCCGGTCCGAAAATAGTGACTGTACATTTTGAAGAGAATTTCCTGCCTCGTACAATATATGTGAAAAACCAGCTGCCACTGTTTTCAAGGCGATACGGCCTAAGAACATATTACGGGTTCGCAATTGCAAACCTACTGGTAATGCAGTTTTCCACTTGTGCGATTTATCTGTATGCCCTTTGTCATATAAAGGAATACGAATTAGACCTTTGAGGCTTATTGTATTATGCGCTAGCTGTTGTCCACGACTTTATCCGAGTAAAATTCAACTTGCGAGAGCCCTTGGACCTTCTTAATCGGGCCCTAATACAAAACGTTTACTACGTCTCTGAAAAACTCTAAGTTTGTGGCAAAAAATGAAAGATGTTCCAATAAACTTGCGAGAGCACCTTAATATCGCTCTATCAAAAATCCGTTGTTATCGGATGTGTATGGAATATAAACTATTTCTCTGCGCAATTTCATCTAAGTACATTCCGCGGTTTTCACGTGATATATGACCTTTCACATTATTTAAACATTAGTAAACGTGTGATTCTCTAGAAACTTCCTTCCTCGCACAACTTTTCCATGTAATCTGTTGCTAGTCATGGCTTTGTCGAGTACGAAATAAAACTAAAGTAACAGTCGCGAAATTATTAAAATGATACTAAATTAGATTGCACCACGTAACCTCATCAACAGATGTCATAAATACTAAACATTAAGCAGTTATGTTATCTTCTAACTTTATCGCATTAACTATTCGTGTCATCTATTTTACACCATAAATAAGAAAAATTTCGTTATTAATCATGAAGTGATTAAACAAAAATGGAGTTTTAACGACCTCAGCCATTAATGTTTTTACGTAAGTAAGTAAAACATTTGCCGTTAATCTTATAGATAAATAAAAATATGGAATTGTTTTATTGCGATTCCGTATAAATGAAATGTTTTCTTAGCAGATCTAAAATTTAAAAGAACATCGTACCTTTGTACATATATTTTACAGCCGTCTTTAAAGTTTGTCATAGTGCACAAATATATTGAAACTAGAATTTATTCGTGGTTTCGCTTGTATCACTATAATTTCTGCCAGGAGGACAAGTGTTTTGATGACTTTATCAAAGCCACTAAACTAGATACATTAGCGAAATCTACTCAAAGATACCAATTTTATGCCGGGCTACCATCAAAATCTTATATATTTTTTTGTGAATAAAATAAACTCTCCACCCCTGTCATAGTCTATACTGGGTGCCCAGATGCCTTACATTCTCAACTGAATCCAGTAGGTTAGCTCATTTGAGATTTTATTACCAATTTCTTGATCATTTTTAGCCTTTTTAGAGATATCAGATTTTTTCTTTTTCTGAGAATTTGGCGAGTTTTTTTTCGGACTTCGGTTACTAGTACTTAACTTATCTTTTCTTAAATCTGTTTCTATTTCCGTACTAGGTGAATTATCAACAACATTGTCTTTTAATTTTTCCTTTTTATCGCTCTGCCCTACAATATTCTTATCACTGTTTTCAGAATGCACAATATTATCATTGTAAAGCCTGGAGGTACCTTCCTTGATCTTTTGTTTCATAGTTCCTGCCAATCTCATTGCAGTCTCGTGTCTTATTGTTCCTGCATCTTTCCTTTTCTTTCGACCAGTCTTTAATGTTTTAGGTACTTTAATCATACCTTCAGGTCGGTAATGTCTTTCAATATGCTCATTCAATTTTGCCTAAAACAAAAAAGTTATGATGTTTCATTATGTTAAATTTTCCTCAATTTAAAACTTTTGAATGGTACCCTTAAGTTATAAACATATTACAAGAATGTCAGTGTATCTATTACAATTTTTTGCACTATGCACTAATGTGTATTTGAGGAAGCGGTGACAAATACTAGTGTGAGGAAAAATCTAAATAGCTTTATGATATACTGGTTATGTAATTACTTTTTAAATATTCTTGGATTATCTTGAATAATTTGAGTGTAGAATTTGGTTACCTGGGTTGTTAACTTGACATTACACAGGAAACAATCATAAGTTAGCCCTTCATGTTTGACCATAATATGTTGCTTTAAATTGCTGTTACGGGAGTAGTGTCTAAAATTCACAAACATATGAATTAAAATAATAATTTATATTCTTTGATATATCATAATAATACCGTAAACTTTTTTTCAGGACACAAGTCCTAAAAAGTATAATACATATTTTCGTAAATTATACCAGACCATATCCGAAAATTCTACAAAAATGTAAGTAGTACTCTAATGTTGTAAGCATTCCCATCAGCATTGAATATGTTAATTGTATATAAATTTTAGCCTGTAAGAAATATTCTCAAAATTGATTTTTTTTGTGCCATCAGTGTCTGTTTGTCTATCTGTCTGCCGTTCAAGACCCTTTTTCTTAGAAAGGCGGAGATGTATCAATTTTTAATTATAACCATATACTGGAGTTTACGATTTCATGAAGGTCTGAAAAATCAACCCTCCTAAGCATACACAATCAAAAGGTATGGTCATTTAATTCACATTTCCCATTCTAGTACATTTGAAAAGAGAATCAAAACCTATAGGGCACTTCCTGTTGACATAGAATCATTCAATTTGGCAAGAAGTTATATTTTGAAGTATAGAGAGACAAAATTCTTAGGATTTCATGGATTCACTGTGCTGATGCTGGTTTCATCATGTTGCAGAGGAAGGAACCATAGCAGTGCCAGGGACTTATGACCCTAGTATTGGTTTAAGAGTACTTTAAAGTGGCCACTGTAACTCACCTTCACTGCTAGTGTTCCCTCCCCTGCCTAGCCAAATCTGGTATGATTTTTTGCCTTTCTAATAAAGAAGTTACAGTAGTTCCTGATAAGCCAAATGTCTCTCCATACTTTGTACAGGGACTCTACCATATAAACTTATTTATGACAGACATGCATACCTTGTACAGTTTTCATATGGGCAGAAAAATATTGTAAGTGTTGTTGTGGGCATGTGTTGCTTCACATGTCTAATAATGAGCCCTCGTTCCTTAAATTTTCTCCCACAATCGTTGCATATGTATTCTGTAAGAAAAATCTATATAGTACAAGCGTGTTGCACGAGAATAATCCTTCCTACAACACGTTTTCCTATAATGTGGAATAAATCTATCGTGTTATAAGGGGAATTGTACAGTTTTAAATAGGCATATAGTATGCAAATCGTACGACAACCAGGTGATCTCTAGTATCATTTAAATTGTAAGTTATTAACTCTCAAACCATGTGACACTCTATGATTTTAGAAAACAGCTTACAATATTCTACTCATCTAAACATGTTAACTTAAGCTAGTGATCAAGTCAAATGCCCACCACTCATTAAGCTATGACCTCATCCTAATGAAATATAAAATAAGTAAACAGTATATAACCTACCCGGTGAGACATGGTCCATTCTTTTGTGACGCATCAAATCAGTCCACCTAGTATAATTCTGCTCACAATGCTCACACTGATGTATCTTATGATTTCTCATGTGCTTCCTTTTGTCATATAATGTGACAAAGGCCTGCTCACACATTAGACACCTATAAACATGGCGAGAAAAAATATTTTAAGTCTGTATTTGTTTTCATTCATAAAAATAATGAATGGCTTTATTCATTCCTTAATTACAATCACAGCGTAGATTAATATTTTAACCACATCCAGTTTTTACTTTAAGTAGCTAAGTAATTTAAGGCACTTTTTGGGTAACAGCCTCTAATCATATTTTTATTGTGTGTATTTTTGTGCGCTTACATTGCTTGCGCTGGAGAAACCTTACGACATAGATCAAAATAATGGAGTACAGAATTGTATATATATATATTTTTTTATGTTACAAGGGGGCAGACGAGCAGGCGACAGGCACCGAAGTGCCTACCGGCGCCCATGGACATCTGCACGACCAGAAGGCCAGCAGATGAGCTGCCGGCCCTTAATACCTCTAATTCAAATCGCGGCTTTGGCAGGTATACGGGACTAGAGGTTTAAAAAATGTAAATTCACATTTTTCATCGTGCTCTCTATACGGGCTAGAACAATGGCTCACTATGAATTTTGAGTGGTCGTGACTTTAAAAGGCGTGAAAAATGCCTTCAAAATAAATGCACAGGAAGGCGAAAGTGATGGATTTGGTTAACCATCAGATTTCCACGATATTAACGGAATGGGAGTACTTTGTTATTTAGACATACAGACACGAGTCGCACTACAATCAGAACTGGTTTCCATTCAGCTCGAGATCGCTTTGAACTGGATATGTTAATGGATTTCCGAGGGGAAAAAAAGGTTCATTACTGCTGATAATCCACATTGATAATAACAGTCCGCCGTTATCTTTACACTGACTAAAAGTAGATTCTCAGTCGCTCTCCCCTTTTTGAGCCTATGTTTGTTTATTTGTTCTATTTCTATCTCTGTTTTGTGATGATTGTTATCAAACAAGAATGACGAGGGTCGATTTTTGCGGGAACCAGTTGTTTGGGGCTATGTTTTATTTTTATAGAATGTTACTAGCGACTTTCGTCTGCGTGGGCCACCCTTCTCAGTTAGGGGTTTAAAAATAGTTTACGACCGATTCTCAGATTTACCAAATATGCACAAAAATCTTCATCAAAATCGGTCAAGCCGTTTCGTGGTAATTTCCCAATAAATATTGTGAATTTTATGTATTAAATTTAATTCGTGACTATGCCCGAATTTTAAATTTTAGGTAACCAGACATTTTTATTCGGAAGTTTGGCTACTTTATCAGTTAATACGACAAAGTTGTTTAGTAATTTGACCTGTGTCAATAAATTTAACTTAAAAAAAGTCAGTTTCTTTTTTTTTAATTGATGTTGTAATAGTTAATGGGCGGCAGTAGTCAATTGTTGTAAAGTATTCACTTTATGCGCTGCTTGCAAAAGTGATAACCAAAAATATGCAAAATATATTTGGTATATCATTTTTAGTTTTATTTCGACACTGCTTATTCTACAAATATACGCAACTAAGGTTTATAACAATTTAACCTTTAACTCCCTATGAGTTAACCGAGCTTCGGTCTTTCGGTTCGGCTTTTAGAGATAAAAGGATTGACGGAAAGTAATTTAATCTCTCCTATTTGTACTTTGTTTACACATTATAACTAGTATTTACAACCGTTAAGGGTGTTAAATGATAGTAAAGTTTTTAATAATCATAAATTTCTCGATAGGACGTGAGACTTTGATTAAACTACTAGACGTTTACTTATAAGGCGATTATATTTATGCGCCTCTCTCTATTTTACAACAGAGTATGGTGGTGGGTATATTTTCAAAATGGTCGGTTTATAGTGTTAATCACACTAATAAAGAAAAAGGAGTAATGTTTCTCAATCAGCTATAATCCGCTAAACAAATATCGCCGCAAGTATCGAGAATTTTAACTCAACATAAGACAATTTTTTGGCAGGAAAATGCGTAAAATATAAGCATGTTGGTTATATGCAATTATAAACGCATGCATTTATTGTTACACTAAAACTTTTTTCAATTTAATAAACTGTTTCTTTTATTGTTGAACTAGCGGACCTGGCAGACGCTACCTTGCCTCACTATTCAGTACATTGTATTATCCAATGCGGGTCGGACCTGGTCCAGATGGGGTCAAAACCGTAATGAGTGGAAAAGCAGTGGAAGAGAAAGGGCTGTGGATGATGATGATGATGTATTATATTATTCCCGTTCCCTTTTCCGTTCCCAATCCCTTTCCCAATATTTTCGAAAATTATTTGTAACAAAAATACGGACCATTTTAAGTATACGATCCTTGTCCTAACAATAACGAACTTGTGTTTAAGTATTATTAAATTTTCGAACTTTCTGCGCAATCTTCTTAAGTTTTTTCATTCATAAGAACCTTCTCCTGACTATGACAAACACAACAAAAAAAAAATTAGCGAAATCGGTCCCGCCGTTTACGCGTGATGCCATAAAACTGTTTGTCACGGAAAGAAGATATTGTCACAGAACTGCTTTTATGCGCCATTTTTCCAATATGGCGGCGCGAGGGGTAGAAATACGAGGCGGTAAAGTCGAATTTTAAAAAGAACTCATCAAAATGTATAAAATTACCAATTTTCAAAACTCTCGCAAAACTTTTCAGGTAACCGCATTTTTTTTATTTATTTCTAGGGAAATCAGTGTATAACGGATTAACTTATCCCTAAAAGAGATCTCTTTCAGTTACCCTTGAGTGTAGGATAAATAGTTAAGAGTGAAAAGGTACAGGTACTAAACAAGATAAATAATAATAAATTTTCGTACCAAATGACGGCTGCATTCACATGCCATAATTCTTTTATGAATTATGAAAGTTTAGAAAACTAACGTCATAAATGCTTGCATTGAATTGCCGTAAAAATGTCCTTAACAGCCATTAGTCATATACATCATGACATTCTTGATTTCATACGTCATAGTGAATGGCCTGCAATGGAAGTCGTACAATGCTTAGTTTTAATATTCATAATTGGACTTCGATATCGATTAAAAGGTACAGCATTGGTGTCACTTCACGCCGATCTCATGTGAGAAAGAGGTACTGGTACCCGGACGCGCCGGCCCAATTCGGCTACAAGCATGGGCTCGCTATGTTACGTACTAGTGCCAGCCAGGATCAGTCCGTCCGACGGCGTCCACGATCGAAGACGCCGCCATACCCTTCTTGTATTATCTGTCCGTAACACATACTACTCCTAAGTTATGATCATTAAAGAAAATTGTTAATAGCCAGTAGTACGATAATCTTGTAACTTGCAAAACTCTATAAAAGCTCTAATCTCTTGGATGTTAAAAACTTTAACATCCCAGTCTATATCTTGAGAATGACTATGATATTTAACGGCACATTTGGCAGTGGCCCTGACTTTCTTCTAAACTAAATTAAGAAACCGGACCCCATTTATGTGGTTTAATAATTTTCAAGAATTAAATATAAATAAGGTGTTATATCCTGGTGTTGATATTATAAGTAATTCATGAATCATTGGTAGTGTCTATTTATACAGGTCTAGTCATTTCGTGACGATATATTTTTTATTGTAACAACTGCTAAGCTAAAGTACGATTGGGCTGGACTTGTCTGACGCATGTTGTATGTTCTTTGGGCCAGAATCTCTTTTTGGACCCCAGATCGGAAACGACCTCGCGGCAGATTAGGAATGAGGCGGGGGAATAACTTGGATCATTATAATAGAGATTGGCAACCAATAGCTTTATACAGAACCATATGGAAAGAGGGTAGGCAGGGTGTTGCCCTAAAGTGGGAAAGTGGCCCTCTAAATAATAATAAATCTATCCTTAATATATAAAGCTGAAGAGTTTGTTTGTTAGAACGCGCTAATTTCCGGAACTGTGGGTCCGATTTGAAAAATTCTTTCAGCGTTAGATAGCCCATTTATCGAGGAAGGCTATAGGCTATATACCATCATGCTAAGACTAATAGGAGCGGGGTACCATTGAAGAATGTTTCAAAATCGGTGGTTTTTTTTCCCCTTTTGAGAGCTTCCGCAGCGTGCACTGCATAACCGGTTATAGTTTCGCAAAAATCATGTATGACGGCATTGGTCACCTTTAAAAGTTCTAAATAAAAGTCCGCCACAGCATATGTCTATCTCTTAAGGTTAGTTCCCTATAACTCTTTTTATGCTAACCATATAGGCTATTCTCACGCTAAAATTGAATTTAATTTTTTACCTCATTTTTCGCGGACGAAGTCGCGGGCACAGCTAGTAATCTATATAAGGATAATTTTTGTTATTTAGTTACATTAATGATCTTCCTTAAGACGCTACATAGTTTAATTAATTTCTAACTTTTTCCCGTTGCTTCGTTTTCGAAGTTACTCGTTATTTTTCTATGCACAGTACTTTTCGGGATAAAAGATATCATTGAAATGTATTTTTTTTCTGCCCCTGAAAACTTTATGCAATTTCTCGATATTCGGTAGATAATATAGCTACTAAGGTAAGGTAAGTTAGGTAAAAAAATAGATTCAATTTTAGCGTAATGCCTCGCGTTTGACTGACTAGTTTCGAACCCGATCGTGTTCCTTCCTCGTCATCTCGCGACGAAGCAGTGTCGCGGAGGGAACTAACGTATTAAAAAAAAAACAACTGTATTTATAGTAATTACGAACACCACTCAAGCAAGGTCTAAGTTCAAAAAAGATTTTTTTTTTGTTATATTAAAAAATAAAATGGAGAGATTTTAGTAACTTGGCGAGTAGGTAACTTACGCACGATATCGTTAGACCTTACGAATACACAAAAACGTCCTATCTGAGGTCACGGATAGTGACCCCGCTACAACGAGACAAGCGAAGCGCAGGAGCGCTAACTGTCTTTTGTCGAATCGCTTTGTCGTGTTTTTGAACCGACATAATTTTCGATTAAATTATACCAGGGAAACAAAATTCTTTATGATGCTAGTAGTGAACTTATTAAAACATATATAAAGTTTTAATTGCATGGCTATGTTTGTATTAGTTAAGATTTCATTGATATCTAAAAAACCCGACACTGAATCATTGAATTACTCATCAAATTGTATAGGGTACATCCTGAAGTCCTAGAAAGCTAAACTTAGGTATGTGGGTTACAATTAGCACACAATCAACAGAAAAATTATAAAATTGGAAACTAACCCCTTGACCTCATAAACTAGGGGATGGATGTTTTTATGAGCCTTCAGGATTAACCGCCCCCCTCCCCACGCTTAAAAATTAGCAGATGAAATTAGCGTGTTTGTTTTGCTACTACAAGAATTATTGTATAATTCAAAAGTAATGAATAGTAAATATATTTTTTGGCCTAGGCTGGCAATTTTGACTCAGTAGAGTTAGTAAACTAAAAGGACATGTATCCAGGACCGTTAAAATATTAATAAAAAAAAAAGAGTTAGTAAAGTTACGACGTTTAGAGTAAGGACGTGTAGAGATAGAGGCGTGGCTCTAAAATAGATATGATACCTTTTAGACAGCGACAGCGAGACATATGGTCTCGTCATTGCAACATTTTACATGAACATGCTATTGTGGGCATGACTATAACTATGAAACTCGTGAATAGTTAAATCAAATGTTTCTAGGTGTACCAGGATATGTGATGGATGGGGTGGTGGTGCTAGGTGAGCGAGATATAACACCGCCGGGATACAGTGTGGCCGGGCGAGCTGGCAAGCGGCGTCTGTGTACGCGGGTGTCGCGACAGATGTCCGGTCCTACACCCGGTGCCCCGCCCGTTACCGATATCATCAAAATAAGGTCTTGACAGACAGACGGACAACAAAGTGATCCTATAAGGGTTAATTTTGAGGTATGGAACCCTAAAAAGCGATAAAACACGTTGTAACAATAATGAAAACAAATAAAATAATTTTTATTTTGTTTCTAAAAAGTGTATGGCAGGGGCAGGCAACCTTTTGACAGACATAGCCATATCGTTAACAAATTAGATGATGGCGACCCACATTTTTAAGAAATTGGATGATGCGGGCCACACTTGAAAAATAATTATATGGAAGCAGATGTCCCTTTATCTATTTATGTAGGTAAACATGTAAGCAATATTATTAATGCTTAATATTGGTATAATACGACAACAAACTTTACACTCGCGTAACGTAATTAACTAAGTATTAATTGTTTATTTGAAATAGATTGTCATTTATGAAACAGCCGCGGGCCATAAAGAAAAGGGTTACGGGCCACGCGTTGTCGACTTCTGGTGTAAGGCGTTACAAATAGGATCATTAGAATGTAAAAAGGATAAATTAATGCAATTACGGATTTTAAGGTCAAACCTATTAATAGTAATGTAGTAAATAATATTGTATTGTATTGAAATGGTTGGGGCCCGTAAGGCGGGTGCACTCCAACCCTTTTGGATCTTTTGTACTCGCCCCTTTCCTTTATTCTCTCAGCTACAGGTTTTCAAAAATTCAGACAAGGAGTTCCAAAATCACCCACAACTTGTAAGAACCATCGTCTTTCGACCTTGGATAGGTCACGTCGAAGAAATTTATTCTCATTCTAGCCAGCCCATCAAAATGTGTATATTGCTATTGTCGCCTGACACTTGATTTGAGATCCCATTGTGGCGTAAAGAAGGCGGTTTTGGGGTACGATATTTTAATTTAATTTACTAATATTCTAATCCAAAACATTGCCAGCTTTTTCTTCGAGTTATTAAACACATTATTATTTTTCCCGTTACCTAATAAGAATTCGCAAATAACACTTAACGTGATTCAATTTTCTGAACGAGAGCAAGTGCCAACGACCTCTTCAACATAATTATGAACGAACCAGTAATTATTTGTCTGATTCTTTCATTTGAGATCAGCGATCACCGTCAGTAATTGTTTTAGATTTTCTTATGCCGGTGTCAGACATAGCTTCATTTGAATTATCATTTCAATGATCATGTAGTGTGGTCGGAGACTTTGTGTAACTTCACAAAGTTTTGTAGTACTTTGTAGACTGCAAGGTCAAAAATGTACAAACACTTTGAGCTATGTCTGGCTCGTATAAAAGTAAATAATGGTCATGCGAGTAGGAAAGATACAAAATGGTGGAAGTAATGATATATATGGACTGAATTAATAAGTGACATAGATATGCTATACGGAACGGAACCAAGTCAAATGGGACGATAAAAAGGTAAACTGCCCAAGCTATAGCACTTGCATACTTGCATCGTCTAGTAAATGCATAACCTTATTAATAAGCTTTAGTAGAAGCAAGATTTGATACTATAGGACTACATGATTAAAGATACTAACTATGCCATTTCACGGTTATTTTTTAAATTGTAATGTTAAGGAATACAATATGTTTCTATTCAGTAATACTTTTTTTAATTAGATTAGATTAGATTTTTAAATAGATTAGATTACTTTTTTGATTAGAGGTAGCGCCATGCTTGTAGCCGAATTGGGCCGGCCCGTCCGGGTACCAGTAACTCTTTCTCACATGAGATCGGCGTGAAGTGGCGACTAAAAATAACTTCAACTTTGAATTAATGAACAATCTTCCGGAAGATATTAAAACACAAATAAAAGTATCTAATATACAATAAAAATACAAAAATAGTTAATGTATCTGCCCGATGTTTTTACTATTTTCGCACTATGCAGTTAAAGTGTTTAAACAAGCGGTGACGAATGCCGGTGTGTGGTAAAACTTAAAAAGGTGTATGAAAAACTATTGACATGGTAGGTACTTTAAAATGCTCTTGAATTTGTTAAATAAAATAAACTGAAGAAAATGTGCGTATTTATAATTATTTAACGTCACTCATATATACAAACTTTAATTCTCTGTACAATGACAGTGTTATATTTGACAACTAATTATAATTAAATATACGGTCGCTATGAACACACTTTCGCGGAATGTTATAGTAAAATGCATACATGTGTGTGTAAATCGTTTGGCATTGGTATGCGTGAGGTTTTTTAATATTGCATTTTTATAAATATTTTTATAAAAATATTAGCATTCGCACACCCTCCTCTGCATAAACTTTAATTGTACCAAATTTTATACTTTTTCGACCGCGAAATTTCCTTTAAATGGTACCGAAAGTTTTTGCTTTACATAATAATATATAGATAAATAAGCTAGAGAAGTATGCTTTTACATTTGTGATGACTATGGGAGTAAAGTCTACAGAAATTTTATTTGAGGGCACAGTAGTTGAGGAAATCGATTTTTTATAACGGGTTAGCTTATCTATATATATAAAAATGAATCGCAAAATGTGTTGGTAAGCGCATAACTTAACAACGCCTGGACCAATTTAATCAATTCTTTTTTTAAAATGTTCGTTGAAGTCCAAGGATGGTCTTTACGGCGAGAAAAAATCGAATAATTGCCGGTAAAACCCTAAAAACAGCCCTTTTCTTTTTCCCATACAAACGTTTGCACGAACACTCTCGATAGTTTTACATACATTTACGTTCGAAACGAAACGTCAAATGAAGATTCGTGCTTCCATTTTACACGACTTACATGACAGTAACAACGAGGATTCGATATGTGCGAGTTTTGATTTCATTCGTGCTAGCAATGTTTAGCTACGGTAGCATTAATGTTTCAGTGGATATTCCGTTTCGAACGTAAAATTAAGTAAAACTATCGAGAGTGTTTATGCTAGGCCTTCAGATCGCTGACTTAAGTAAGCTACCTAGCCTAAGAAACGACCGACGGACCGCGTACGACGGCGTGTAAAATTTATCAACGTTTTCGTATATGTATTTTTTTTTTGACATCTCGTGGGTCATCGGTAGAAAGGGTGGAATTAAATCCGAAAAGTACACGGTTCAATAGTGTTAAAGAACAGACAAAGCCGTGGGAAACAAACTATATATAATGTCCAGGTCAACATTGTTTCATTCAACAAAGCGTGCCTGACCTGTAATAGTACAAAATAAACGTGAATAGGGTTTTCAACGACAGTTATATTTTTTATAATTATTATTTTGACTTAAAAAAGGGCCTTAAAGGAGCTTATTCAGTAGCCGGCATCTAAGTAGATCGCTAGGTTAAGAAAATCTTACTGCGGCCAGGCTACAGCTGGGTGATCCATTCTATCACTGATTTTTCAAATATGTGACCTCCTCCGTGTTTCGGAAAGCCAGTAAAACATTGGATCCCGATTAATGATTGTGGGGCTTCCGAGGATGACGTCGGACGGCAATAGGTTGTCCTAACTCGTCTCACAGCCATATCTAAAGATATTGTGCGGGCGGAAACATGCAGTGCACTGTATGAATAAATATGGCGCATTTTTGTTTTTGTGTATGAACGAATTCAAAGAAAAATATTTAATTAAAATTTAGTAATTTGTGACGTGATGTGATCCTACAAATATTGCGCGGGCGCATATATATATGCGCATATGTAATGCACGTATGGACCTCACACAAATATCGCGCAGTTTTTTTTATTAATTTAAGGAAAAATAGTTAATTATAATTCAATAATTTGTAACGCGGTGACAGCCCTACAAATATTGCGCGGGCGCATGTATGCAATGCACGTATGGTGCGCGCACTGAATAAATATGGCGCACTTTTGTTTTTGTTTACATAGAGTGCATTTTCCTGTTGCGTTGCCGACACGTGGGCGGTTCGTGTTTTGAATTGGTAATGCCATGAATTAATGTTCACATAGTAGGTTGTAATTTGCGAGTTTCGATAAGATACGAAGTAATTGTCTTGTTAAGTGTCCATATTCTTGTTCGACATGAGTTTTGTACTTGCCCATGTCTGCTCATGAAGTTTGTGATAATTTTGATGGATATGTTTTAACTTTCTGTTACAAGGACATGACTCAACCCAATTTGGATGATACTTTAACATTTGTCTTTCTTATACGGACAATTTAGGCGTTGAAAGCTCTTCCGGCGTATTCGAACAGTATTCCAGATTATAACAACATTTCGAATTTCAACATACTACAAGTTTAATGCCGATGTGTATAAAACTTAAATTTTTCTGTTATCTAGCAGAAAACCATATAGCACTTTATCCCTATGAAGTTCACTTCCTCGCTCAGTGATCACAAAACTAGTTTTCCCAATCGCAAATTAAAGCGACGCTATTTCCCGCCTTATAAGACACAGATAATTTTATTCAGTATGTCAATGAATAAAATAAACGTTGAATAGCATTTAAGCGATGTTCTAAGGGATTTCGATTCAATATACCCTTTCAGTGTGGACCTTCGGCAGTTCTACTTGTTATCGTTGGAATGGTTTGACCTTTTAAAAGAAAAGCTCTGAATGGAAATAAAGCTTTTAACGTGTTCTTTTATTATTTCTATATGTGCCCCGGGCATTATCACTTTTCAAAGAGCTTTTATTCGTGGCCTTCATTGGTTAAAGGCGATGAAGTTGAACCGTAGGGGTAGCAAGCGGTGGGTAGCGGGTTCGATAATACATCTAACGTAAAGATTTGATATAAAAACTACATACGCCCATCATTGACATTAAAATGGTACGTACTTATGGTATTTGAGTCCGTTACATTCAGACAAGTGTCGTGTTCACATACATACATAATATAAATGCATGTTACGTAGATGTCACGCGCGCATTTTAATATAATTCAACAAGAACGTATAATTTACTTTAAGGTTCTGCGTCTCTTTACTAATTAGCAAAAACAGTAATAACAACCTAGACAAAATTTAAACAAGAGGATCGAAAAAAGTAATAGCGTATTATGTCCTACATCTCTATATTAAAACGTGAAGCAGAAACTTTTGGAATCATTTTTCGACAATTGCGCGAACGGAGGGCTATAAAATTTTGTACAATTATAGTTTACGTAGAGGATGGTGTACTGATGTTAATATTTTTATAAAATACGCATTTTCAAAATATTAAATTTTTAATCTAACCTCACGCACACCTATGCCAAACGATTTACACGCACACGTATACATCTAATATACAAAATTCTCATGTCACGAGGTGCGTTGCCAAACTGCTCCGAAACGGCTCGACCAATTTTCATGAAATTTTGCGTGCTTATTCAGTAGGTCTGAGCATCAGTCAACATCTATTTTTATTCCCCAAAGTGATAAGGGGACTGAAATTCCCATCAAAATCGATTCAGCCGTTTTGGATATTACCCGTAACAAACAGAGAGATAAAAATGTTTTGGTGTACAACCAACCGCCTTCAACGTCAATCTTCTGCTAATAATATTGAATACAAAAAAATAAGAATTATTAATTTTGGTGCAGCTATTCGAACGTAATGCGCGTACATAAGTATGTACATTTCGAAAATTATTTTTTATGTATAAAGATTGTGCACTATCCTTCTCAAATCGAAAAGAATTTTGCATTTTTTAAATTTTACTTTATAGCGATGGCAATTTGGAAGAATTAAGGGTCCGTTTCGCAGATCACACTGGAGAATTAAGCGCACATATACCTGTTAAGGTGTTGGAAGACTCTTTTGGATATTCTGTGAGAGTCTGAGATTTAACCTTCACTCATCTAATTTAATTCCGGCGCCAGACAAAGCTCAAAGTGTTTGTACATTTTTGTTCTTGAAGACTACAAAGATCTACATAATTTTGCGCAGCTACACAAAGTCCCCGGTCGCACTACATCATTGAAATGACCATTCAAAGGAAGCTATGTCTGGTGCTAGCATAACATAAAAGTTCCTAGCAGATACTGAGCAATCTTATTTAAAGACAGTTGAGATTTACGATTTTTTTAAATAAGTATCGTATTATTACAACGCGTTTTCTAGGTTTATTCCACTTTGGAATAAGCTTACCGTGTTATAGGGGGAATTATAATATAGGCTAATCAAAAGAATTAGGAAACACCACAATATAGACGCATAAATATAGACAAAAATAACAAATTATAATTTTGGTTTCTTACGTTTAATAAAATTATGCACGAATGGAACAAAAGGACCAAACACCAACATTAAGAACTCTTAACATTTATGGGTCGCGTACTTATTTTATTTAATGATCTGTGGATGGCCACTTTTTAATTAATCCCAAATTATTGTTTTCTTGAAAAATAGGCAGAACAATTCAAAGCTATGTCTGCCGACGATAGAGCGGCACATCGTTGGAGGTTTTTGTTGGAACAGTGTTATGTGAAGATAGCTGTCACGCCTCCGAGACTCATCGTCTTGACGCTCAGACGCGCTTCACCAGCTGATCCAATACCTTTATACTAACTAATAAACGATCTTTCAATTGTATTAATTAATAATACATTTTTTTATTTCTGTAACCTGTTCCACCTAACGTTATCCAGTCCGCTTAAATTGCAGAGTATGTTACTTTGAAGCATTCGGCATTACTGACGGCGACAGCGGCGGCTCTATGCAAGTCTCAAAACCGTTACAGAATATGGAATATGCAAGCTTCTCCATATAACAGTCGCTGAGCTTCTTAAAGTATTATCTGTCTACATTGATAAATGAAGTCAAGCGAACATTTTAGTTCTTTACTATAGAAGGTAGATGAATTTTCGTGGACGTAGACCCCGGTCGAGTCTCACATCGACATGGTCCACTTTGGGAACTAGTGATCTAAAGCCAAGTGCAATATAAATATATCTCTCTAGAGAAATAAAAATGTTGAGATAGTAAAAGCACTACACTCTCTTTCTAAAAAAAACTTTATTTTTTAATTTTTAATATCATACCAGCGTTATAGCTTAGATAGTAGTTCGAAAACCGTCCAGAATGGCGCTAGTGTACTCACATGGCATGTTATGAGTGTAGCAATAGTAGATGGATTGACCAATACTATACCTATAATACCTTCTAGAACGTTGCGGCCTGGTATGAGGGTAGTAATTAATTGAAAAATTGTCCTTAGTATTTACGATAATGCTAATGTTGCGTATCATAATTTACGCAAGTCGACGGACATTCTTAATATACAGAGATGTTACTCCTTAATGTAGTCTCCATGGTTGCGTTATATATTTACACAATTCGTTTGCAAAGTTTGATTTTCGGGACATGGCTCAGGCTTGCTCCTTAGATCCGGGGCTTATCGTATATCGTATCATTGAATAACTCTTTTAAAATAAAGGCAAGGTTTCAAACTTAGCATTTTTATAATGGGTACCATTTTCGAGTATATAATTGACCTTCCAAAGTCTTTCCTCCGTCTACCCTACGATTTACAAAGTGTTATAATAAATTCCTCTTTTTTACTTTTGGATTTGCAAATCAGATAGTGAAGTGCAACTTTCAACTTAATATTAAGACTCATAAAGTAGGTTTTTATTTGCACGTTCCGAATGTTACAATGTTAACATCCGTCATGTCATGAATTTATTAAAATAGTTTGTATCTTCAATAATATTTAAATGAGAAAAGTAATTATCTTCGAAATCTTTAGCTTTAATAAATTTAATAAGCCTACCAACTTTATAAAGTGTTGGTTTTGTCCAATAACATTAAACAGGCTGGCTGGACACTTCTTATAAAGAGCGAAATATTGTCTGACTCGTTGGCTGTCGGCAGTAACCCTACCTTTGGCTCTGGGGGTTATGGAGTCGATTCCCGCCTCGAGTCTGGGTTTATTATATATGGGTATGTATTTATATAAAAAAAAGGTATGTGTGAGCCCAAAGTTGAAACTGGAAAAGTATTAATTTTAAATAAAGATTTGCAAGATTGCTTTGTCGGTCAAACAATCATTTGAGTAGATTCAAAACTTAGATTTCTTTGGATTTGGCAAAATTTTGTTGAATTTCAAAAAACGTTCAAATAAACAAGCAAACTCTTCAGCTTTATATATTAGTACAGATATAAATATAGATAAAAATATATTAAAAATAAAATTTTACTTGTTCTGGTTTTCCCCAAAGTAACGCCTGATTTACATAATCAGGATTAATTAATACACTTAAAACATTATTCGTTTTCTATTTTATTGAAGACCTACTGGTAACAATTTTGCTCAGTATATGACCCTGTGTACGATAGGACAATGGTTCAAGGTGATAGATAGTTGGGGTATCTCTCCTGAGGGCCGTACGAGACAAACACGTAGCAGCTCGAGTAGGATACGATGTGAGAATGATATTGCGATATTTATCATTTCTATATCAAGAATATATTATAGTAACTCCAGGATCAAGGAGTTCATAATGTCCAAGGGCAGATATTTTTGTTTATCTGCCCGATACCTGATCAGATCCACTACGGGTACGCGTCCACGAAATACTTTACATAATATCGGCTTGAAGTGGCGGTAGTGCTGTCACGCCAAGGTAAGACAGTATTTTTGTCGCCTTTCATTTGGTTTGTCACCTTTGTCCCGGTGGCCTAAACCCCTCTTGAAGGCCGGCACCGCATCTGCAAGGCTTCTGGTTATGCAAAAGTTCATGGGCGACTGTTCACCTATAGTAGTCAGTTAGGTGAACAGCCTGTTCGGTTGCCACTTGTATTATAAAAATTAAGGAACAATAACTAACACAGCAGACTATAGGGCGTCAATAGCTCAACGGTACAAGGAATGGACTGGAAACTGCAATCTGGATATGGAAACGGGAATATTAGTTTCAGAAAAGAAATCGGCTAGCATTCTATTAAGCTTAATTCTATGTAGCTTTATAAGCTCTAAGCTCAAATCCAGCTGCATATAAGCTTTCCGCAGTACAAAACATTTAGGGTATGTAATTTTCAGTTCTGTGTGGAGAGATACAATTTGGGTGAGAATGCTGTAGCCGGATAGATTAGGTAATCTTAGAGAAACACGAGATTTTGGAGGTGATATTTGCATGGAGGATATACATAGTGATACTAGCAATTCGAGTGCAATTGTTTAAAACTAAACACCGCATTAACATTTGTGTGCAATGCAGTGATGCGTATATGTATTGTTAGTAAGTTTATTTTTAGTTAAATTAAATTTTAGTATTTAGTTTATTTAAATTAAAATTTTAAGCCCAATAAGTGTGATAGATTTATTTTATCTGTCAGTATAAACATACTTTGTGTTAAAGTTAAATTTATGACCAAAATTTTAGAAAAAAATAATAAAATCTCGCAAAGGAAGACGCCTGATTTTATACAAATTTTCTGAAAATTAGCTCACATTGTCATGTGCATGCTATCCACAGTAGCCATGTCATTAGAAATGAATAACAGACCTTATTTACATGTTTCTGAAAAAAATATTGTCACTAGAAGGATGTACATGTCTCAAATCCTTTATCACCATTTTAGTTTTATGGTGAAATTATGAGCGCAATAAATCTGGTAGCTCTTCTTTTATTTGGGTGAGGTATCATTAAACACAGTACGTAGAGCCTCGTCTGGGTTTTACGCCATATTTTTATTGCCATCGCGATAAGCGCAAAAGGGTTGCCATTTTCCTGCTGATAATTGCGGCTATGATATCGTAATATGCGGGACTTCGTGAAAAATCTTCTTCCTTTTATACTTACTTTTTAATGGAAGAGAGATTTTTAATAAGATTTCACTACACATATGATGTTATTGATAATTAAAATGTATTGCGTAGATTTTTAAGTAACTAAAGGTAATTAAATAAAATATGTATATTGTATATATCATATGACAAAAAAGCTTTCTCCCTTTTGAGAGGAAAGGGGAGATTGCCTACAAGCTAAACGAAATTGCTCAGGCAATACAAAGCAATTTTCCAAAGTCACTGCTATGTTCGTGTAAAATGTGAATATATTTTCCGTGTGAGATCGTGATTGAGAGCTGTCATGCCGGCTTTGAGTGAAGATTGAAATGCTAGAGTCACATTCTGCTGTCTTTATAAATAACACCTGGTACTAGTGTAACTATTTTTACCGTGGTATAGTACTTAATATTTTCAGTTTTTTATTCTTATTTACTAACTGTTTAATAAAAGGATAGATTCGTCGCATACGTATTCTATATAGCTCCATATTTCTTTATATCTTTATCGCCCCATTCCTTGAGAGTTCCTCACTGAATTTAAATCTTTAAAAAATACTTGAGGGGAGGAGTCATTGATCTAACTCTGGATGCTTGTGATACCTCAGAATTATCATAATATTACGTCATTCCTGCCCTATCGGTAAGCAGGAAGATTTGGGGCCAGCCGCAGCGAACGCTGTCGCGTTGTGAAATTTGACACCACTTAATTAGCTGTCGATTTGAAAAGAAGATCAAGAAGTATATTTGTTTAGCTGAGTTACAAAAGTACATAGAAAATTAAGAATGCCCTTTTTTCGTTGCCTTTATTTGGTTCGAGTTACGGCTACAATAGTTAACTGCTACAATAAAATTACCAAGTTTGCGAACGTCAGCGGCGCGGTTATAGTCGCCGCCAGTAAATTCAACTAATTGAATGTTTTCACAGCGTTGTAGAGTGGCTTGTGGATAAATTACACTATAAAGTTGAACACAACTTGTTAAAAAGCCTGAAAATTTCGACAGATTTGATAATCCGACATCGCCCTGCAAAACCTTTACTGGATTTCCATTATTGCAGTTGTCCATGGGCGTCGGTAGTCACTTGGGTGAAAGCCGGCTGTTCGTTTGCCCCTAGTTATATTAAAAAAAAGAACTGGGGCAGATATGGAGTCCCTTTGTGAAAATCTACTTTTATTAAAGCCACTCGTGTCATCAAAATATGCTTTTTTTTTATTAGCCTATACTGTCCCACTGCTGGGCACAGGCCTTCCCTTTTTCCTCCCACACTTTCCTACACTTTCCTAACCCATTTGAATACATTTCTTTAAATATGTTTAGGACAAAAAAAAATAATCTTTTTTGTCAGTAACATTTTTGGTAGCTGTTTACAAGATGCATTATATCATACTGTAAACGTGTTTACAGAGATCCAGACTGATTAGACGAGATGACGTCAAGTTATAGTGGCCATTTAAGAATGTTTTACCGGGACAGGCAGCTTTAATCAACCATTTTTTCGAAGCATGACAGAAAATTGATGGCAGCACGCGTTTCCAGCTTTTCAGACAAATTAATTTGAAATAAGAGATGAAACGCGTGTAAAGAACGCGCTTGTATAAAAGGGTTCCTTATGTGATAAAGGTATATGTTAAATATCTTCAAAAGTTGTTGTTCGATTTAGCGCAAAATATATTTTTTTCCTGAGTTTTTAGCATGTCCTGTCAACGTGGAAAATTTTAAATCTCTATGTAGGAAGGCACACCAAGATGTAAAGTTTCGGCGTGGTAGGTCGAATGCTCAACCACCGCAAAGGGAGATCTTCGTGTCCGGGCTAGTTGAGAAGTTGTCCGGGGCGACCGCGCCTCGCCGACAGTTGTTCGTCGGAACGGCTATATATAGTGATCGTAAATAGAAACTTCGCTAGCGTGAGTTAGTTTGTATGGAGAATTTCAGTGTTTGTACTTCAGTCGTTGTCATCCGTACAGCGCCATCTAGTTTGCTTTGGTGTAACTTTTTCCACTCGACATCATTGCCATTTTGCTATGTAGCGGCCGCTTCACTCTACATGCAATACTTTGGAAATCCTAGGGGAGGACCACCTTGTGAGCGAACAGGTGGACAGACGGACGCAGATAAGGGTTCCTTGTAGGATTACAGATTACAGCTTTCGTATGCTAGGAGCGTTGCAGAGCATTTTTTACTTTTAAACTTATTATATTATGATTGTGGTGCTCTCGTATATGCTTTCTGTTAAAAATATGTGTTGAAATTACAAATTATTTATCATTCGTAATTTTAATGTTCATTACGCACTATACAATTAGTTCGTCTTAAAAAAACCACGTTTCAAGAAAGATATTGCTCTGCGACCGCCGCGCCCCCACATTTCTAACCTATCCGTGACATAGTTTTGGGTTATGCTACGTTCGTAATTAGCATCACATTATGTTAATTAAAAATATGTACTTTAATTTTTTGTGGATTTATTATGAAAAATTTTATGTTCTCATTACCGTTTTTGCTTATAATACACATGTCAATCTACTAAAAATCTGTTTCTTTTTCTTCATTGCTGTCAAGTTGACATCCAGACATATCTTAGACTTTTCATATATGTCTGTGTCCGTGCGTACAATTTTTAGTTTTTATAAGTAACAGTAACTAACTAGGAGGTCGTGGCCTAATCAGTGGTCGGCATTTGAGTGGATCGCTAGGTTAAGTTGCTTTTGCTGCGACTGGGACATGGATGGGTGACCCATTTCAGTACTGATCTATATTTGATATCCGACCTCTTTCGGAAGGCACGTAAAACAGTGGGATCCGATTAATGTCACTGTGATATTAGGAGTAAAGTTGTGGATATCGTGGGGGTTCCGAGGATGACGTCAGATAGCAATCGGTTAACTTAACTCGCCCCACAGCCACGTCCTGTAGAATCTAAGCGGACTCTGGTATTTCACCGGGATAACAGTAGGAAGAAGGAGTAATTAAGAATACGACCTGTCTGATAAGAAACCTCCATAGCCACTTATTGTTGATCCCTAATCCAGAAAGATCTGGCTCCTACCTACTAGTGCTACACTTTTATTATACCATTTATCTACACCAGCGCCTGGACGGTACTTGAACTAGTATCCAAGCTATAGTGTTGAAACCTTTTCAACATTTGTCCCATAAGAGATGTCACTCCTTATTGTATTCTCCATAGTTTTGTCGTAGAATCCTAGCTTCCATATTCAATCGTTTGATTGTTTCTGTCTAATTTGCTACGTTACTTAAAGCCGCAGAGGTTATATCCTCAGATTTAAATAATACCTCCTCGCCCATCTCTAAAGCTTAGCTAAGTCGCTAAATACTTTTAATTCCCTATTTTTTATTCTAATTCTAAAAAAATCTTGTTGCGTAACGCGTTCTCCAAACCCCCTCTCCCGCCTCTGGAACACATCGTAACATTTTGCAAATTCCCCCCCCTCCCCCAAATTGCTGTACGTAATACATGATATACACCTAATATTGAGTTGTGCGAGTAAAATATACCATTTAAATCTCGAATTGTGCATTTCCTAGAGAAATTGCCGTATTGCCGTGCAGCGCCTTCATCAATCACTGTTGCCAACATTTCCTAAACTCTACAGTAAAGACTTATTGGCAAATCATTTTAAAATGTATTCGAAACGTTCAATAGTTTTCTTCTGTATGTATTTAATATTAGAAGTCTATTTGAACTAAATGGTTATAGATTGTTATCGGTCGTCACTTGAACACAACCCGTACGGAGTTGATACCGACGTGAAAATTTCTCGTTGCGCTGCGGTTTTATTATCTTTTCTATTTTTAATTCACAGCGAGACACGAGTTCAGTGAGAAACATAGGTTCGACTTACATTCGTTTTGCAATACCAATATTATTTGACAGATTACAAAATTGCGGCATATCGTTGATATTTATATAACGTTATGAATACTGAAGAATAGTATTCGCTTCGCAGCGCTGTATAACCATAGCTAATAATTATAAATCATTCTTATATGTTCATAGATTTTCGCTTATAACTTTTTTTTTAAGTAACTTGGCAAATGTTTTAGGTAATCTTATTTGAAACAAAAAATGTTAGGTAATTTTTTTTTTTGTGAGACCTTTAGTTCGTCAGATAGACCATACAATCATTTGGACCCCTTTTTCCAACAAGGCGGCCTTGTGTCAAGGGTTGTAACCCTACAAACTTGATTTTAAGTTTAAACTGACCCTTCCTTGATATCTAAAAAAAAAGTCCTCTAACAAATACAACCCCAAATGTAACTTTTCAATGGACTCTTATGAGATTTTGACTAATGAACACTGTTTTGTTTAATAGGTAATATTCTTTTTTCTATGGCGTCGGCATTTTGTTCCGTTGATACTAACCAACTCGTCAATTACCAACTCGTGGCTATCTACTAAGTTAAGAAGCTTATGAACTTGGCTATCGTTTAGAGAGCTATAATTAGTTCTCATTGGAAAATCAACATTTTCATTGTTATATGCATTTAAAAAAACCATTTAGATCCTCTTGTATACTCAATACACGAACCCGAAATCTATTGTACCTACTGCCAAATGTTTTTGACATATTCATTATTGTTAAGAGATATTTTTTTTTTTAATTTTTTCAATTGCTGAACGGCAGCAATCATAATGTAGCTCCCAAAATCTCCTTGATTGATGTTCTTGTCATCTGACTGATTGTTGGATGGAGAGCGACATAATTTTGAATATTTCTAATATAAAAACGGTTCATGCATATCAGTATTAAGTCTAGTGCAGAAAATATATATAGTAATATATAATTTCTCTTTCAGGTGCCGGCGAGTCGGGAAAAAGTACTATAGTGAAACAAATGAAGTAAGTATGACACGATTTTTATGAACGCGTCTTTAATTTCGTTTTCGTAGAATTTACTTTTTCCCCAAAATAAAAATGAGGAAAATTCACAATACACCATCAGATTTTGTTCCCTTTCTTGCCTGCCTTTGGAACAATTTCTTTTTCGAAATGAATAGATGCATACTGCACTTATCGATCTTTCTGACAGATGCCTATACATTTTAAGTCACGAATAAGAAAAGAACTTGAATAAACTTTGATTTTCTATGTATTTGATCCTACCTCACGCCTCTATGACATCATATACAAAGCCATTATTAAGCCCTAGTGCTTTATGTTTCATAAGCGATCACGCACGCGTATAACATTAAAGCGCTTTTTTTCCTTAAAACATTATACTATACAAAATATTGATTAGAACGAAAGTGTATTATCATTCAAATTTATAGCTTCACTAATTTTTTAATCACTTAAGCTTCTTAAAATTATCAAAGAGTTAAGAGCGCAATATATCACCCGATTGCCAGATAAGAAGTGATAGGGTAATCTATACATATGTCAATAAGCACTTTAACAGTGTGCCGATATAGATATCGGACTCTTTAAAGTGCATAAATTGAAACTATTCAACCGTCGTATTCATTCCTTTAAAAAAAAAATAGAGACGTAGTTAAATTTATCATAATGCGTCCTTCATGTGGTTATACATAACCTAAAGCCATACGAAAGGCAAACTGTGAGGTTTCGATTTTCTCATTTTAAATGTTCACTTCCTTAAAATTGTCTCACATTACGTGCACTTTTCAGATAGTGAATGTGTATGAAATGAAAGCGCACACAGAGGAGAAATTTTTTGTTCGCTCTCTTTTCTCGCGATTATTGTTTATAGGCCAAAGTAGTATAAATCATTTAGATATCTGGATAGAAACAAAAAACGTCTGAGTAAGCGAGTGTTGACGCGAATTTTCTGGTGCGTCCCAATATACTAATAGAAGCTGTTTGCGACTTCGTCCACATAAAATTATACTTGAAATGTCCAGTCGTAAAATCCGTTCTTAGCGGATGTCTACTAATTATAAAGTACCTCTCTGTACGTCCCGCGGTTTACGAGATTTCTTGATAGGCGACCTTCCGCCTTTATATATGTACCTATGTAGATTTTTAACCAGACCACAGGACATTTATGTCCCAACAACTTTGGCCCCTTTTAACTGTAATGTCGTTGTAAATGCGAGATTACTCGTTGTAGTAAATATTTGTATTCTACCTACAATACAATACCTATCTAGTTTCTTAGGAACTCTTTTCTTGGTACTAATAGTCGGAAGTAGAAAAACTCTCACGTGATCACTGCACCATTTGATACACTTTTTATTAGAAAGTATGCACCAATCACGCGAGCATATCTGTTACGTGATCACTACAAGTACATTTGATTTGCAAAAACTACAGACGCTGAAAAATAGTCATTAAATTGAGAATAATCCCTGTCTATCTTCTAATCAGCATTATATAGACTTGTAGAAAATATACGATAAAGTAGTTACATTCTATTAGATATATCATAGTATTAATCGATTTTTGTCGTCACCTCTATCGACTTTTCACGCGTAATAAAATCGCGATTAATAGACTCATCTTACGATGGTGACGTAAGCCGCGTCCCGGATTTGGCCATGTGGCCCTGTGATAACTATAAAGGAGTGACGTCAAATTTAAACGCATGCGCTCTGTCATGTCTTCGACGCCAATACCGATATGATAACGGCGAAGTAACATCAGGGCGTTCCGAGCACAATAGAGACGTCGCACGGTGGTAAAAGTATGGTGAAAGTTGGCCAAAATTGCTAAACCTTCGAATCGAGTTGGTATTGTAATTATTTTGGGATCCCATTTTTTATATGAATCTAAATGAGACAGTATACAGTTGTTTCCTGTTAATTTTTGCTGATTACCTATGTACAGACCTGCATTTATGCAATTATGCCTGGTAACGTTAAAAATGTAGTGTGCGAGTAAATAGGTTCACTGAACTTATTGTACAAACTAGTTTTTCTCTGGGAAATAACCATGAGTCATGGTAGTGAAATTCATAACATTCGTGATAATTGCTTGACATTGTATTGACTGAAATATTACAGACTACACAATAAACAGCGATTACCTACCCGTATAATGAAGGCTGATTGACTGTTCATAATCATTATCGTCACCTGCAATATATACGAAGACTCGTAAAGTCTGATACACCTAAACCAAGATCATTACTATCAAATATTTTAGAAATGATCGAATAAGAAATGTTCTTGCAAAGTTAAAGGCATTGTGTTTTTCATGGTAGTCATTGTTTTTGAAAAACGGTGGCTCGCCGCGATTTTTAAGCATCCGGCGCGCGGCGCTTCCATTGTTCGTATTCTTGTGGCGTGTTCAAATAAAGGTTGTTTGAAGACACTAAAGACATACGAGGCGCATTAACGGGCCGTGACGTCACCCATTGTCGAAATTGTTTCTACTTTTTAACCGACTTTAAAAAAGGTTTTCTCTTCAGGCAGTTTCTTGTTGCCATACTTATTATTTTATTATGGGCCTCATATACTTTTTAATAAGTAATTTCGTTGATAAAATAAATAATAAACTGCTGGAGTCGGCAGGGTTTGATCTGCTTGTTCGATCTGATGGTTGATAACAAATTATACAGAAAAACCTATATCGCATCATCGTCCAATTGTTATTCTAAACAATTCAGGTTTCGTCTCAAACGAACACAATGTTTTAGTGCCAATGCAGGAAAGTTATTTGTATTCAATGATTTAGTTATATATTACTTATCTTTTTCCTTGTCAACAGAATTATCCACGAAAGTGGATTCACAAATGAAGACTTCAAACAGTATCGGCCTGTGGTGTACAGCAACACAATACAGTCGCTCGTCGCGATCCTGCGTGCCATGCCCAACCTGGGCATCACCTATGGGAATAAAGATCGCGAGGTAAGCAAAGTTTAATTATTATTTGTTTACATCAAAAGTACTAGGAATACTTGTCCATGTTCCGTGGTTGTCCTTTTAATCGTTTCCGCTTTAATAAGCCTTTTAAAGCTTGTGCTTGTGAATTGGCACGACCACAGGTCAATGAAGCTGTGTCTTCATACCAGAGACCACGGGTTAGATATGAATTTTTAGCTGTTTGTGCATAATTGAGTAGCATTTCCACTTAAGCTCGATATACTATGTTATTTGGTGGGGATACAAGTTTTTCGTTCAATACACGTCAATTTGACTGAACAGAGAATGTAACCAATTGTTGACTGGAGCAACAACTGTAGAAGTAGTTAAAAATAAATAAATAGAAGTAGTTATCCTGGTTTTATATTGTGGCTTTTATTTGCATCATAGTATGAGATAAGTCAATGTAGTCCACTGCCTACCCCAGGTGTTTGAATTTCCTCTTACCTCTTAAATTTTAGCCCTCATTTCTCTCTATCCTTCTGTTTGAGTAGGGTAATGTTACAGGAGGTCATATCGTCATAATTAGAATATTTTGCGTAAAAATTGAACAACTCGCGAAATTTGTATTTATAGAAAAGATATGGAATATCTAAGTTAGATGTCTTTCAGTCACGGGAGCAACGTCGCAGGGTACAGCTAGTCTAAGTGTAAAAGTATTTTTATTCACCTTATAAACTGTAACGTTTGCCAGAGCTATTGTTAAATGGTTTACGATCCCGGTTCACCACAGATAAAGTAACATGACGACACTTTAAATCATTATCCGTACTTTTAATAGTTTTGACGGACTTTTAAAAAATAAAGAAGTACAAGGGTAATGGGCAACTTGGGCTGAATTACGTCGCTGTTTATCAACTGATTCGAATAAGGTCCCTTCACCGAACGGGGTGCAAAATTTCTTAACAGAATTAAGTTCTCACTCCAATCATCAACCCGCTTTTATGTTTTTGCAATTGTGATGCATTTGCCGCGACAGCCCTTATGGTCCACAGAGTTGAGAACTTAGGTTTCGCGTTTGTATGCCACTTTAGTGCACAGAACAAAGACACTCTATGATTCAACTTGTTTGGAGATTTTTTTGCGTTCATTTTTGGATGCCTACAGAGAAAATTATGTGCCATAACGTTTAAGACAAAAAAATGGGTATATTAATTGTAAGAAAACATATTAATTCATCGGAGTGACACATTAACGTTCCCCATCAGTCAAATCTTTTCGAGTGTGAAAGTGTATAATCACTACTCTGAAGGCGTCTACAAACTCATTGCGTAAACGTTAAAACATCGATTACGCTCCGGTCGTTCTATAAATAATATTCGGCTCGTAAAAAATAATCTCTCTTGCATCCAGCAGCAACGTTCTATAGAGTACCAAACTCTTCCCCTTTCGGTAAGTTTACCACAATCGCGAAGTTTTAAATGAGGACAAAGAGAAGAATCGGATTATACAATGAAGATATCCGGTAGCTCTGTTCTTTCAACAATAGCATGACTAGTGTATACCAACGTTTCCTAAAGTATTTTTACAAAGGTCCAGTTATTTTTATACCTTTTTAGCGTGACCCACTAAATTTTTTATTCGTATAGTAAAAGCTAGTGCCTTTGGAAAACACTTGTACAAGTTTTCTTGGTAAAATAAACGTGAATGGTCATGAAATTTTATTTATTGACAAATTAATTATAAAAAAATTACTCCTACAAAAATGTTATGGTAAAAATATTCATCGCCAGTTTTTATTGCGACCCGGCAGTTTGTTAACTGTGACTCGGTGCCGGTTCGCAACCCACCATTTAGGAAACGCTGGTCTACACTGATTGCTGCTTGATTTACGCAAAAATGTGATATAAGATTATGAATTTGTTTCGAAATTGGTTTTTTTAAATCTTATAACGAGTAAAACGGATTATAGTCTGTCCGGAAGGAGGCATTTATAGTATTATTCAACTCGGGTTTTTATAATTTTCTCAAATTAATTTTTTGTATTATCCGCATATCTAAATGCACAACGTGACTTGCCGTTACGCAGATAAGTTGTAAAAATAACTGAGCCTTTAAAAAATGTTTGGGAAACGATGCCTAGCGACTCTTCACGAGGGGTCAATGTCCGTTTTTGCCAAGCAATTTGGTACAGACTATAGGTACCAAATCTGTGCTAGGACTAAGGAAGCTTCGGTTTAACAGAAACTGTTGTCTGACGTGGGTTTGACCCCAATACTACTGTGTAAAAAATGGTCCATGACTTGAGTAATGGATGTGGGGGAAAAGTTAGCAAAGCTGAAGTGACCAGTCAGTAGCCAGCTTCGGTATTTACAAACGGATACGACTCAGGGACTTTCAAGAAAAGAGCATATTCATTTCTCAAAGGCTGGCAGAATGGACTGAGCATGGTCAAGGATGTTCCCGCAAAGATTAGCCAATGATACAACAGTATGGTCTCCCACCAGCGGCCGCCGACGAACAGGTAGGCCGAGGAAGAGGTGGCTAGATGAATTGGATGCCTTTGTGAGAAGAAATGGATTCAAGTACCCCAGGATAGAAAGTGTGTTTGGAGAGGGGGGAGATCTTTATAGGCTAATATATAATTTAATAGTATATCCGACTAATAGTCGGTAATACTATCAAATTATATATCTACAAATAAATTGTTTTAGATGCCCCAAATATCGTGCACTAGTAACAATTTCTTGTATTTAAACGACTTTCCTGGATTAATTAAGTTTTATTTCTTTTAGCATAATAAAATTAAATTACTGGTGACACATATCAAGCACTATGCTTTGATGTCCAGAAAAACAGTATTAAAGTTATTTTCGTATTAGTTATCTGCTGTTTTTGTTCAGAGACTATTATGTTTGTCATTAGATAATCAAAGTAAGTTATATATATTGTCGATACGTTCTTCCCACCTGATTCATCTGGTTTTTATTGCTGTGGCAAATCGTTTTAGATCTCACACATTAAAGTCAGCTTAACAGAGTTTATACTCTTTAGAATATTACAACCCTTAAGTCTGGTTTTGGTATTTTCCCGGTTATTCGGGCTTTGTCTCTTTAGCAGGACTAGTTCCTGGTTCTTCTAAAATTAGTTCCGACTAGGACGTACCAGTTTATCCTAAAGCATGTAAATTCTAACTAGGCTGAACCGATTCGACCTAGACTAAACTGGTTCAACCTATCACTAACAGGATGAACAAGTTTGGCCTATGCTATATTGATTTGTGCTATCGCGTGTAGGAGGAACTGATTTGGACTAGGCGAAACATGTTCATCCTAAAATCGGGTTTGGCCGGTAACATATACATTCTAAATGTAATAACAATATGCTACTTAATAAATAAATCTTTAAATTTTGTTAAAATTAGATATAGAAATAAACTTTCTGCACGATATTTACCTTCACAGCGAAGTCAACCTTTATTCGTTTCCATTAATTGTTTATTATCCAAAATGATAAATCACATAATATAGAAAGCGCACATTTACACTTTTTAGACAGTGGAAAATCACTTAATGATTCATTCTCTTAAATAAAAACATTATTGCTGTTTGAGTGCACAGTGGAATGAATATCTACGTAGATAGCATTATGGCAGATACTAATCATAGCAAAATTTTTGTTGAATACCCGCATTTTTATAAATCACATTCAATCAGTACATCAAAGATGGCTCTTTTAATAAGGAAAATTAATGTTATTATATCGCTTTAATTAACGCTAAGTTGACTATATTTCACTTATTTCCTGGGAGCGTGAAGATTAAACTTCCAGATTTGATTATATGACTAAATACTTTATGTTGGACCAGATTGTATTTCCTCTAATTAATATTAATTTACATCACGCTATTGATGTTTTTTTATTGAACAGTATATATACAAGTTGTAACATGAGATTGTCGGGGTCCGTGCTTACACCGAAAGGCAGTATGTAGGAGGCTGCGCAAAGCTCCTACTCACCTTCTCCCTAACTCCTTGACTCCTCAACTCCTTACCACCTTCTAACAAGAGGTTCCCCCCGAACATGCTCGAGCGCCCGCGGTGTAAGCAATTTGACCCTTTTTGTTTTAATTTTTTTTTTACAATTTTTTTTTTAATTTAATTTTTTTTATGCAGAAATTTAATTATGATCTATCGAAATGTAATGTACCCATATGTCAGTTTCAACATTAACCTTATATGTTTGCATTAACTTTGTTACATCAGCTAGCTGCTGATACAGCCGTTTCGGAGATTACCGTAACATACACAGAGACAAAAATTTTAAGATTTGTTTCTTTGTTATATAAATTTTTGTTAGGTTTTTGTTACAGTGTATAAAGTGACATATGTTTAATTTCGACGTTACATAGAGGGATTTCTTTTTTAATTATATGTATGGACTTTCTGAGAAAATTGGCCCTTTTTTAAGAATATGAGATATACTTTTTAGGCATATTTAATATTCCCGTTTCCCCTTCTACTAAGGTTAAATTAAATGCTTGTGTTAAGAGTGTGCGGTATAATATATCTAGTATATAATAGATGGCGCTTTAAGTATACTACGACAATTTTAATGATTTATCGATTTTAATTATCGCTAACATTGATTATATTTCCACTATATTCCTGCAAGCTTGAAAATTAAACTTCCAAATTGTGTTTTATGAATAAATACTTAATATTAAACCTGGAATAGTTTTCTTATTTTGTATTAGTCTACATCACGCTATCGATGTTTTTTTATGGCACTGTATATATACAGGTTCTTAGATGAAATTGTCGGGGTCCGTGCTTACACTGAATGACAGTGTATAGGAGGCTGTGCTAAGCTCCTATCATAGATAACTCGATTTATTTCGAAAGTTCTATGTGTCCGCGAAAACCTTACGGACTTCTGACAAGAGGTTGTTCCCCCCTCGCACATATCCAGTCAACGAATCCAGTCAACAACGGTGTAAGAGATTTGACCCTTTCCCCCTTTTGATGTTTTTTTCTTGACCATTTTTATTGAAAACTAGCTGTATCCTGCGACTGCGTCCGCATTATTTCAGTGATTTTGATAATTTTTTAGGGATTTTTAGTGGGTAGAAACCTATCTAAATATTTTTCAAAAACTGAAATATTATGTTCTATGTTACTTCTTGCAACACAAGCCATCTGTCAGAGAAATTCCCATCGTAATCGGTCCCGCCGTTTCGGAGATTACCCGGAATAATTATACATAACGATAAACAGGCAGACAATTTTTTTTAACTTGCGTTTTGTTATATAGGTATCATAAACTTATATAGTGTTAGAGCAGCAAGTATAAACCAAACAATGTAAGTTGCCAAGTTGCCCAAATAGCTCACTCACAAGCCGGCGCTACTGTCTATGCAGACATGACAGTACTTCGTATTCAGTAGGTTTTTTTCACACTCTAATGTCAACTGTTGTACAATTAAATTAATATAAGTATTCAATTCCAATCCACTATTATTTTCGTCTATCCCCAATATATAGTCTTGTGCAATGAGTAAAAAATAATATTTTGACGTTACAAACAGACGCTTCAATTTTATTTATTTGTATAGACTTAGACGAGACACCCTCGGTTGATACTGGTTTCGGTATCACTAGCGGCAATTAAAGCCAGTATTAGGCCACAGAAATGTTAAATTTTTTGACCAATCACGGAAAATTATTAATCATAATTTTTTGTTCAGCGAAGATTTATGTCTATAGAATATAACTTATGTATTTCAACACAGGTCGCCTCGTCAGAACTTTCAGATAAATAATATTAACATTTTTATTTATTAATAAGTACCTATTTGAAGACAAATCCTACTTGTCTAAATTCTTGTATGTTTATACAATAAGTTTATTACCTTTAATGTCTTTGTAAATTTAAAGATTTATTTTAAAAATACGACCCATTAACATAACCATTTAATATTACTCAAAATTCTATTATAAAATAATGTTCTGTTGTTCCCTATGTATAAACAGGTATTGGGATACCTGTTTATATGAGTATTTTGGAATCATTTAAATATAAACATAAAAACAGTCATTTGTGAGTTTCCCATAGAAAATGTATAAATTTCTTTGAAATAAAGTAAACCCTGAATTTGTTATAAAATTGTAAAAAAATATTATTGCATAGTTATTTTTCTATATTCATTTAAATCTTTATTATATTTTGCTGTCCTGTAAACCTACGTTTTTGATATGTCCTTTTGTACATAGCGACTATCTATTTATTTGATGTAGCAATTATATGTATGGATGTATTTTTTTTTTATATTGAGGAGGTTGTGGCCTAATCAGTGGTCGGCATCTGAGTTGGTCACTTGGTTAAGTTGCTCTTGCTGCGACCGGGTGATAGATGGGTGACCTATTCTAGCACTGGTTTATATTTGATATCCAATCTCTTCCGTGTTTCGGAAGGTATGTAAAACAATGGGACTTGATGAATATCTTTGTAATATTAGTCATAAGTTTTTAGAAATCGTGGAGGTTTCGAGGAAGACATCAGTGGCAATCGGTTATCTTACCTCACCCCAAAGCCACATAACCTACATTCTAAGCGGACCCTGGTATTCAACCAGGATAATGCTACGAAGAAGAAGATGTATTTATTTTACATTGAATTAAAGTAAAAAATATGTGATGTCACATCAAGGGGGATGGGTTTATCATTCATAACTCTTTATTTGGCAAAAATTGTGGTATTAAAATGATATCAAATATAATTGATTCCATGACATTAAACTAACTTAACAGCATGCAAATGATTATTATTATATTAGGGAAAATGATCTAAATGTAACAAGGAACGGGGACTGAAAAAATCGTAAAATTCCTGTGGTGTAGTTTGTGTATGACCTAAGGGGTCGTCCATAAATGTCACAATTACATATAGTTATATTATACATTTAGAAAGATTATTATAAAGCAAATCCAGTTTGGTGAGATATTCAAATCAAATTTTTAAAATAGTTTATAGATATGGCCTGTCAAGTTTCAATGTTGATGCATTAAACAAAAAGTTTTGTAAATAACATTTAAATTGTGAGTAACAATTGAAATTACTAAAAAATTTTAAACCAAACTTTTAGCACTTTGATGCTCAAAAATGCACAGGGAACTTCATGCTTTCTCTAGAATTATGGGCCATGTTTGATGTTTCTACATCATTATGAACTAAGGATCTTTCAGGAAAAAGCTTAAGTCTTCTCTGTTCAAAGACGAAGAGACAAATTTCTTAGCATTCCATGGATTCGCCATACAGGTGGCAGGTCCATCGTGTTGCAGAGTAAGGAACCGTAGCAGTGCCTGTGATTTGACCCAAGTATCAATTTAAGAGTACTCTTTAAAGTGGCCATTAAAACTCATCTTCACTGATAGCGCTCCCTCCCCTGCCTAGCCAAATTTGGTAAGATGTTACTAGTGCGGAAAGCAACACAGAAAGCCATGTAAGATTGTTCAGTTTTGCATGGGCATCCTTAGTTGCAAATTATTAGGCATAGGTGATGTTATTGTTTCTTGTTTTTTTTAGTTAGCCTGACCATCCCATTACTAGGTAAAAGCCTTCCCCCTATTAGACCAGTCTCTTCTATCATGGGCTACCATCAATCGATTTCTTTCCTGCAGAGGTATCCAAGTTTTCGTGCCATCTCTTCCTTGGCCTACCTACTACTTGTTTCTTATTTATATGAAAAAGTTTACACTATACTATTAAATAATCTCACTACTATAAGCATATGTAGTATACTTAAGTATTGATTGTTTCCATGTCTTTTATATGTAAGGTTTTAAAGATGAGTGGAACTATTAGAAAAAGATATTGCATCTCAAGTCAACACTAGATTTGAAAAATTTAACATACTTCGGAAAAAAATTTAGGTACATTGGAATATGTTTTTGATGTCCCTAAATTATTCACTTTCTCTTCATAATTACTTCTGAATTTTCCTTCTTAATTATTCATTTGTTACAAAGAATGCATACTTTGTATGTGCATATCTGTTAGAACACCCTTGTCTCTCTCCATTTATGCCGAATTTTACTATGTAATTTATTTTTCCGCTAGAAATGTTTATGTGTGTAAACATCATTTCATTAACAAACATAATTTCATTTATAAACAGTAGCGTTGTTACCCTTGAATTGCTAATAGTTTTTTAAAGCTACTCTTATAATAATATGTCAAAGGAACATTGTGTCAACAGAATAAGGGCACTGCGTTTTAGCTGTTTAGGCGCCCTTGGGTGACATCGTTGCGTCATAGCGGCCATTCAACTCAATCGATTGCACCGCGCGCCCCTGCCCCTTGTTTACATATTGGCATTATGAGCTGCCTTTAAACGATCGTTATATATTTTTAACGAAATACCTCTTAACCAATCAAACCTCACGAAGGCAGTACCTCTTTTTGAACTTAATTTTATACCATCTTTTAAAAATATTATATCAATTAATAAATTATTAAATCGAATTAATAAATAAATTCCCGCTGTAACTAAAGTAGAAGGCCTTCTCCGTATTTCGGAATGCACGTAACACAGCGAATAGCGTTTAATGTCACTGAGTGACTTTAGTCGTGAGATTGTACAGATTGTGATGATTTCGGCGATGCCGTCAGATGGCAGTCGGTCACCATAACTGTCCCCACAGCGACATCATCTTCAACTTAAGCGGACCGTGGTACTAGACCAGGTTAACGCTAGGAAAAGAAAGAAGAGAGCCCTATACATACTGTAGTCCTTCATATAGTCTATCTCCTGATGATGCTTGGGTTTCGAAGCTCAACGTGCATCAATATGCACCTGGGACTCTATAGTCCAAGGCAGGAAAACATTACTACACATTATAAGTAATAAGACAATATTAAAATGACATTCATATCAGATAGGATGTGATATTTTTAACTTAATGGTATTAATACTAACAATATTTTTTTCCCCAGGATGATGAGTACACTAGCTGCTTCGAAAATTCAAGAAGGTGGTTCTGTTGATCTCTCCGATGTACAACGACCTGGTGCTATGCTTAAGACGTAAGTAATTGACTATTAATATATTAATTTTAAATCTCTAAACTGCATTTGATTGTATGTATTTCTTATAGTTCTTAGAAAACTTCCTGAGTTTTAAACAAAATCTTTTGCGATAAATAATTTTTGTCGCTTATGTGTTTAAGTATGTGTACAGCACTGTTAAACTGCATTTATTTATTTTTTTGTCTTTGATTAAGTAACCAATTATAAACGTAAGCAAGTTAATTTCTTTACTATGCGCAGTGACATTAATCGGGTCCCACTGTTTTACGTGCGTTCCAAAACATAAAGGACATCAAGGTCGTCAAATATAAACAAGTGTTGGAATGGTTCCCCAATCAATAGATTGGTGTATACAGTCAATAGATCGGATAATAATCCGATCGCAGCAAGCACTACTTAACCCAGCGATGGACTCAAATGCCGACCTCCTCTATAGTCCTGCGCTCTGTGCCCCCACAGGCTGGAGTGCGACGAGGAGTGCTACGTGGAGGCGCGCAGCCGGCGCCTGGCGCTGGCGCTGCAGCTGCGCAACCCCGACGTGTCGGCCAAGCTGGCGCCGCGCTACTCCGAGCACCTGCGCAGCACGGCCGCGCGCGAGCCCGCCTTCGCGCAGCTGGTGCACGACCGCCTCACCGAGCTGGTGCAGCTGGCCAAGAAGGTGAGTGGCCTTTAATGACGAGTTCAGGCCACCGGGAGGTCTCACAAACCGAACGAAACGCGACAACATGTGAGAAAGAGGTACCGGTACCCGGACGTGTCGGCCCAATTCGGCTACAAGCGTGGCACTACCTCTAATTAACCTCGTCCCCGAGAAGAAGGAAAACCTGTTCATCAACATCAGCCGTGTACTACGCAAATAGGATTAATGGGCGATTTTTTGCATAGCTTCTCTTCTTTCTTCCCCAGTTGGAAATCTCCAAATTACGAAAGAGAAGTCTGTCTTAAAGAATGTAATCTAAATATTTAAGAAATTCTCATTTTATATATGTATATAAAAGCCAAAGAGCTACCTAAGTGGAAATCTCAAAAACCGATACTAGAAAGGGGAAAGGACGTAGTTAGTAGACATCCGGTAATAATGGAGTTTTCGATAGGACCAGATTAAGAAGGTCTAAGGGATCTCTTAAGGCTTACGTAGACGTAGTCGCAAGAAACAGTTACTATGGTAAATTTATCATCAAATTATGTCTGGTCGTGTGATCTATCTCGAACTTTAATGTGGAATTTCGTTGTGTAGCCGCTACTACAAATATACCTGACTTTCTTATTCGTCTTCTCGCAGTCCAAACAAAAGACACGAGCCCACTCGTTCCCCTCGATGAACCGACAGAAGAGGCAGTTCATCCACGAGCTGTGCGAACATTTCGGTTGCGAGAGTGTTGCTTACGACGCGGAACCCAATAGGAACGTAGTGGCCACCGCTGATAAGGAAAAGGTATGTCCGTAAAAAAAAAATAAGAGTGGTATCCTGGTTTAAAATTAAAACGTTTTAAGATGACTATCGGCATCTTAAAAAGTAAATTGTATACGTAGAACGTACCGTAAAAATCGAAATTGGATCTATATCACATCGAGATTTTTTTCAAAGTTTATTATAGATAGTGGGCATAACGATCTGTTACGAGTCTCATGGATTTTGTCTTTTTAAATAAAATAAAATAATGGCTTAATTAATATGACGACCGTCGGAAACGGAAGTTGGATACAGATTGAAGCTATTTGGAAAGGAATCTTAAACGGGATGAGGGGGAGATGCTGAGTAAGGAGTGGAGTCAGCATTATAGAGAACAGATGGAAGGTAAAACAGATCGAACGTCAAAATTTGAAGTTAGTACCTTCCGGATTTCAGTCTGTCCTTCCAACTATAAGACTTTGAATATGTTCTACTTGTGGCGCGTACTGCTAGCTCGTTTGCCCCTCGTCTCATAAGAAAGCGTGTTACAGTCGTGGCTACCGGCCATGAGCGTGCTGGAGGTGCTCGCGCGGGAGGCGGGCAAGCGCAAGGCTGCGCTTTAATTGTTAAGCTAGTATTACTAAATTATATAAAATGAAGCAATAATAGCAATTAAATTGTTGTTTTGGCTGAATTTGTAAAAGATCACATCTACTTTTCTGTTCCTAATATATTTGGGTAAGTAAGTATTATTATTATATTGAGAAATATTAGGCGAAATGCATTTTAAGGAGTATTTTTTAGATTTTGAATGCCATTTTTTTAACTTCTAAACTAACGGATCTGTGTAGACTTTGAGCCAGAAAATATTTTCTGTGGACATCTTTTCTGTGCCAATAAATGTCCACAGAAAAGACCCATTTCCACAAAAAAGACCATAAAATGATGTTTATGTCTATTTAAAAAGGTATTTATTATTTTTAATAGATATTCAAAAATATTTCAGTATTTCCATAACGTATTTATTATGTTTTCGTCAGAATTTATCAATATTTTTGCAGTTTTTACTAAAATAGCTAAAAATGTCTTTTTAATTAAATTAAGATTAATAAAGTGATTAAATTTATTCTAAAAAATAAATAATCGTAATTTTAAGATATTATATACTTTTCTGTTGAATTAGGTCTTTCGTGTGAACATGAAAAAAATATTATTCCACATATCTTGCTTTTATTTAAAAAACGATCTGGTTTCTAACTCATTTTGTATTGCATTGATTCTTAAGAAATAATTGATACTAATTTTGATTTAAAAAAAATCCTTTTTGTTTTGAGTATTTTCTTACCCCGATTTGTGTATGACCCATCTGCTCTAGAATTGAGTTGTAGGATTCCACCCCATAAACATAGGTTGCGTACAATAAAAAGTTTTAATAACAAAAATGGAAATAGCGGAGTAAATAAAAATGTAGATATAGTGGGTAATTAATGACTCACTGTGTACTCGGTGCAACAAGCAATTATGTACTGCGTTAGTTCATCAAAGTTCAAAGGGTAGTTAAAGGCCGGAAAAACTAGTGGATAGTTGATGCTAGGAGTATTTTGAGGAAAGCCTAATATTCTAGTTACCACTCCAGTCAAATTTTACATTTCAGATAGACATAAGCACAAACAAGATCAATAATTTAAAAATAAAAATAAACAAGTTTCAACCGCAGAGATGAAGGCGTGGGCGTCATGGATAATGCAAACTACGATGACACAGATTCAAGGCGTCCCATTTATGCAAAAGTCTGCAAAGATATCGGTACATTGGATGGAACCATCGAACGATCGTTGTTTACACGTGTCAGAGCAAACCCGACGTGAATACACACAGACAAATTGGAGACAACGTCTGTTTGTAGTTAATTAATGCGGTCAACCAAACTGCTATTTACGAAATGTACAGATTTCAGGGATATTAATTCATGTATTCTCTCTTCGGTTAATTTTAAATGTAAAATATTAATTACACATAACTTTTAATTTTACTTTTAGGGCAATTATTGTTGCTCCAAGAGAGCAGCTACGAGTCTCTTGACAAGACTCATCTTTGATGCATCAACAGAATCGAAATAAAACGTTTACTTATAAGTAATACGTTTTTTTTAAATCTTTAGTCTAGAATAGTAAATAGTTAAATTTTTGAATTTATCACTACAAAACATATTTTTTTCGAATTTATCACTTTATAACATCAAATAAGTCACCTATTATAAATAATGATTTTTCATCACTTTTAAATTTAAGACCATCAGTGATTCTAGTAATTTTAGCTTTATTTAACTTTGGCATGTCACGTTTTAGATTGTATCTTATAGCGTTGTTCAAACAATTTCCTTTTAACTTGTCTCTCTACGTAATCTGTCCGTTTTCTATTCTAAAATCCGGACTGAAATTTGCATAATTTTATTGCTCTTACTTAGGTACAAATTGTTTAATTTCACTATTTCCTTCACCCCGTAGATATATATTATATATCTTTCTTGTAAGAATTTATTTTAAACTAGTTGTAACCCGCAACTTCATCCATGTAAAATTAGATGAAAAATTTTAGCGTGATGAGATAAAGCATTCCATGATAAATAGGCTATCTAACACTGAAATAATTTTTTAAATCGTACCAGTAATTTTTCATATTAGCGAGTTCAAGCAAATACACAAACTCTTCAAGTTTATATATTAGTATATATAAAATATATATTAGTAAATATAAAAGACCATTATCAAAAATTCTGAAAATTGCCTCTGGTCTGTCCAGGACCGTACCGACAAACATTACAAGTTGAAAGTTAACAAGCTTGTAATAATATTCAGTTCCGTTCTAATTCTAAAAATTAAGTTGATTTTCCTTTACTTTTGTATAAATTCCTTGTTCAATGATATTCCCACAAAGAGCGGCGTCGTACTCTCCCGGGACACAATTAACATGAAATACAATCCCTGAAACAATTACTCTGCAGTCAAGTATTTTAAATCCGGGATTTTCCAGGACTTACAATAATATTCATATACAATATTTGAGTAGTTCTCCTGAGTAGAAAAGTTTTAGTTACCTTCTTCTACCTAGCGTTATCACGGTCTAGTACCAGAATCCGCTTAAATTGTAGAAGATGCGCTGTGGGGCGAAATAAGATGACCGCGTGCCGTCTGACGTCATCCCCGGAATCCACACAATCTCTACAATCTCACTACTAATCATCATTCAGTTACATTAATCGGGACCCTCAGTTTTATAAGCCTTTCAAAACACGGAGAAGGTCGGATATTATAAATGCGGTATGGGGTGGTCAACGGGTCACCTATACTACGATTTTATTCTATTTAAATGTCGTTATTTTTAACATTTATGTGTTTCATGAAGAAATCAAGAAGTCCTTCAATTTTTACTTTACTAGCTGTTTCCAAAGACTTCATCAAATTTAATTTCGCATTCTCAATACATGAACCATACAGCAGTAATGACAATCAAATCTATCAGCAAAAGCTCTTAGCATCAATCATTAGAAGCAATCTACACGAATAAATAAAATAAGACTGGAAATTCGGCGAACATCCCTGACGCGCTGCACATATATGCAATGTCCCTTGCATATGTGTGATCTGTGATGTATGCATAATTACACTGCGGGTAGATGTGATTTATGTTACAATAAAAGACAAACCAGGTGGTGCGCGTGGTCATTCACGATCTGTGATCCGTGGTAAGCAGTCGTGCCATTTGGGCTGTGAACCTACTTGTATTATTTGTGCCTAAAATCAGTGGACACCAACATGATCTAAGAAAACGTATGACTCGGCACGGGTTGATTGAAAATAAAGAAATATTTAGTTGACTCAACTTTGTCTTTGTAGCAAAATAAATTCCCGAAAAAGGAGACCCTTTAAAACAACTTACATTTCCATTGAAAATATCAACATAAACGAATTTAAAACAACTTGTTGAGAACGGCAAAGCCCTTTAAGTCTTAGGCTATTTACTTTTTTAATTTGACTTTTTAATTAGCTGAAAGCTTTCTTTGTCGTCCAAATCTTCTTATAGGATCCTCTAAATTAAAATCTGTTAAGTCGTACTTAGTTTTATTGTCTTCCATTTGTAACTTGAACAACGTTATTATAGGCCTCTTTTCTATTTATACGGTAATTTTTTTAAAGGAACTATTAATAATAAATACGACGCGATGGTAGGTTTATTATCCATAAAAAGGGCAAAAGCGTGTCAAGACACGCTTATATAGGGTTCCGTACGTAAAAGGTATTTGTTAAATAATTTCAATAGTCATTGTTCGATTTCGATTTCTCAAAATAATTTGCAAGTTACAAATACTAGGGGTTGAAACCACCTCGCGACGGAGCGAAACTGTTAGAGTTGCTTGTAGGGCTACGGAACCCTAAAACTGATCGAAGCGTAATATAAAAACTTTATGTCAAATCTAATATCACCAATAAGTGATTATTTAAAAATAGTTAAACTATTAGATTTTTAGATTTTTTCAAAAAGCTCAAGTTTGACTTTGACTTTGATAAAAATCTATACTAATATAAAAAGCTGATGAGTTTGTTTGATTGAATGCGCTAATCTCAGGAACTATTGGGCCGATTTGAAAAAATATTTCAGTGGTAGATATCCCGTTTATCGAGAGAGGCTTTATATCGTTACGCTAAAATCGAATCTATTTTTTACCTAATTTTTTACCAAATTTTTTATAAGGGCGCATGGAACTCCTGAAAACTCAGCTATTTTATTCGCACTCATAAATAATGTTATTACATTCTTATCAAAAGACACTCATAAGGTTAACGGTCCACCAAACTTAATACAAACAGCTGGTCTTAAATATAATTAATTTGTCGTCATCCCATTTGAGATCGCAAGAGCGGTTTGAAGGGCACCAAAATGGAGTCCTATCCTAACTTTAATAATAATTTAAGAGAATAGAAAAGTTTATACTGTCTGCGTACACTGTTACTGTTGTTTAAACTACAACATGGTTCGTGTCACACATTGTTTATAAATTTGGACAGCTTTTTTAAAAATTTAAGTTTTTTTCATCCTAACATCCATGTGGCATGGGCCATGTCTAATAAATCCAAGGTCCGCTTAAATTGCAAAGGATGTGTCTGTGCGGCCATTTACGAACGACCCACTGTCATCTGATGTCACTCTCGGAACCTCAAAATCTCTTCAATCTCACAACTAATGTCACTCAGTGACATTAATCGGGACCTGCTATTTTAATTGTCTTCATCAACACTGAGGAGGTCGGATATTGAAAAACTGGTGTTAGAATGGGTCACTCGTCTATCATCCGGCCGCGGTAAGTACTGCTTAACCTAGCGATCGACTAAAATGCCGGCGATTTATTAAGCTACGACCTCCTCAATTTTAATTTAAGAACTCGTATCTCTCAAATTCCCTCTTCGTGCTAGGAGTAACACTATTAAACATTAGTCCAAAAGAGTCGGGAATTTAAACGAGTCATAGCGGGTAGCAGTCCACAATATGCACCATTTTTAAAGACTATACGGAATGCTTGTTAGTTATATCTGATGTGCCAGTTTCCCCTCCTACTAACCTTGAATTAAAAGCTTGTGTTAGGAGAGGGCGTGAAAATACTACAATGGCGCCTTTTAATTTGTTATAAACGCTAGCTGTTCCCCGCGTCTTCGTCCGCGTTTGTAGCAAAAATATGATGGAGTTTCATATAAACTGGCCTAACTCCTTAGACCTTCTCAATCCGGCCCTATCACAAGATCTGTCCTTAGCGGACGTCTTACTAAAGCTACTCCCTTGCCAAATTTCAACTTTGTACGTCACGCGGTTTTTGAGATTTTGTTATAGGTGACCTTTTGCTTTTATATGTATATAAAAATTTTAATTCTACTTATAGGAAAAATATTTAAAATAGTCAAAGTTATTTTAACTTTTTTTCATATAGACTTTTTTAAAAGCAATTTATAAGAAAGTCATATGCTCCCTGGCTGGTGGTAGCACCACTGTCTCTGTTGAAGTTCGGGTGACGGTCTTTTTAGATTGCCTCTAGTATTTTTCTAGGTACTAGATGTTTTTCCCTAGATAACACGGAAGCTATCAAAACGGATGTAGTGGCTTTCGTGGCAATCCCGATATAACATACGCGTGAGTTTAAAAGCCGTTTTATAATAAGTATATATGTCGTATTAAGCTAAAAGGTTTGTTTCAAAGCAAATTTCGACCAATCGGCGATCTCTAGTTTTACTAAATTTATATCATATGAATAAATACACGAAATATCTTTATCAAATAATAAAATTGTTGTTCACAGAGAAACAAAAATGTAAATTGCTATATCAAAGTACAGAAATATTTTGTACAATGAATTTATTGACTATTAATATCTCTATATGAAATATTCAAATGTCTTTTATTTTTCTCTTTCATATCAAATATGTAACAATTTATTTATTCTATTGACATTTATACTCTATGTACACAAAACATGGTACAAAATTTTTGACGCCCGTAGGCAAATACGCTATCATAAGGGCCGCAGATGCGTTAACGACCTTTGAGGAATCTATAGATACTAAAGATCGCCGGGCGGTCGATATTCGCCCACAAACCTTTGCGTATCACATGCTTAGCACAACGACATATATTATTCTATACACAGAAATATAAAATTTGACAGTTAATCTATACTAATATATAAAGCTGAAGAGTTTGTTTGAACACGCTAATCTCGGGAAATACAGATCCGATTAAAAAAATTCTTTCAGTGTAAGATAAGTCATTTATTGAGTAAGGTTATATGCTATATATCATCATACCAAAACCAATAAGAGCACCAATGAAGAATTTGTAGACCACATTATACTTTTGTTAAGTAAATGAAAAAAATATTGACTCATCAACACGGAAGTAGGTAAATTTTGCGAGATTATTCAAAAAGAAAAGCGGGAAATTGAAAAGTTCAATTTGGGATGTAATTATGTTTAAAGTTAAGAACTCCGTGCAAATTAAAGGAGAATAAATCATTTCTCTTTCTCCTTTATCCGATTTTCTTGGCTTGATTAATGATGAAAAAAAATTGAAATTAACTCTTGGTATTTCGTCTATGTATATATGAAAATGACGTCATGATTTATATTCGTAACAATCTCTGGGATTACTGAACCAGTTTTGATTAAAATTCGTAACTAACTGTAATCTAGTCCAACTTTAAATATAAGATAGCCTTAAGGACGATTTTTACCTTATTATTACTTATTGCAAACTAAATATTTAATACAATAATTGCGTATATTTAATCGTAAGCATGCCTACGTACAGGCAGGACAACGTCTGTTGAACTTGCTAGTCTGAGATAAAAATATCACATAGGACATTTTAAGTATAGTCGGCCAAGAAAGTACTTTACCATTTGAATGACAGCTGCTAGTTAATGAAAATTTTAGTAAAGGTTATTGTTATGCCGGAGCCAGACATAGCTCAAAGTGTTTGTACATTTTTTCCTTGAAGTCTACAAAGTTCTACAAAACTTTGTGCAGTTACACAAAGTCCTCTACACTACATGATCATTCAAATGAAGCTATGTCTGGCTCCGGCATTAGAAATTAACGTAATACATAACAAGCAAAAATGAGCCAACCAATTGACGTGTAAACGACATTTGACTTTAGCGTGGCAAACCAATTTCTTGATCGACTGTACTATGTTATTTTTGTATATATTTTTAATAAATGACAGAATATTCTGTCCTGTACGTTATACCTAGTTGTACAGTATGTTGACCGCATTCCTTGTACACGGCGAATTCAATTTACCATACACGGAATGCACATTTTAGTGGTTCGCGAAAGGACGGATAAATTCCATCTTTTGAAGAATTTTCAACGTTCAGTTGAGCAAAAATTAATATAAACCGAAATTGCTCGCTTAAAATTTTATTATGGCAATTTTTTTCTTCTGTCATCATCTAATTGTATTATCGACGAAGCAAGTGCTTAACCATTTTGGATGACAGTCCCTAGTTAAAGATTTTTTTTTCTAAGAGTTATTGTCAGAAATTAGGATAAGCAAGCAAAAATAAGCCTTTTAACTAATTAAATAAATTTTTCAAATAAAACGTACAAAAATTAAAAAAATATATATATATAAAGATTATTCTATTTTCTATAAATATAATATCTATTTCTAGAATTTTTTATACAAAATGCAACAATTTGAAACTTAAAATTCGTTGAGATTACGGTCAAAAGCTCATCGTTGAACAATACGACTACCAAGAAAAATTCTAAGAATGAAAATTGAAAGAGACATTTTCATACTTCCTTAATACGCAGATTTCTGACGTATTCTGGCTGAGGCAAGGAGAGAAATGGGTTTTATTATTACTTTCGTCACCTGTGCCGTTGTCAGAAGGCGGCAAATGACAATTTGTCAAAGATGTTACCGCACAATGTGAGGCCAAATTATTCGTGAGGCGCGATATGAACTTGAAAAGATATTTGTGTTGTCATTTTGAGGTTTGTGCCTATTAAGAGACATTGAAATTTTTGGGGCCTTCGTGTTACTTCCGGTAATATTTGCATGAGAAACTAAACTACTTTGCTTTAATCCGCGAATGAATACGAGGGAAAATCGGTGTAATGCTGCAACCCGGTTTGAACAAGACAGATATGGGCATGTTTAACCATCTTCTTGCCCATCCAACATCTAAGGATGCTCTGACATTGTTTAGGCTTATAAGGTCCATTTGATTTGATTTAATTATAAAATATGTCATAACCTTTTGTAAATGTGTATGCTTAAATACGAGGCTGGCATATACATAATTGTATAAAAGCCTCTAAATAAATAAATAATAAAAAAAAACTATAGTTGGTAGAAAAAAATAGTTCTGCCAATTTCAATACAACTACTACCACATTATAATTGTCTTAACCTGATTAATAAAACAAATTCAAATACGACAAACTTTGGGATTACGTCTTACTCGTACATATATATAATCAATTTAAATTGTTAATTATAACTACTACTTGGTACCCTCACAGTATACGAATAACAAATAAAGGTAAAAATAATCGTACCTTCAACGATTTACACCGAACATTCATCAACAAATTCACAGAACGAGAACATCGATACCCATTAAGTGATAATGGAACACGGGTGTGTTTTCACCGAATTTATAAAATAAAGGGACGATCCTTTTGATCGATCCTTTTTAGGACCAAAGGTCTACCAGCCAACACCCGTAAACGCTGTAGCGTTTTGGTTTACACATTTCAGCGAGCCAAATGTGTTTAGAGTTTAACACAAAACTCTACTAAAACTCATGTTTACAAATTTTAACTTGTATCAAAATTGTCGCCAAAGTTGTTCCATCAAGAGCTACAACAGAATATTCCATGCCGCTAACTCCCAGATAATTTTATTACATACATATTACAAGAAGAGTGATATTGAGGTACACGAGAAGCAAAATTTTTTGAAGTCTACTGCAGAAATTTTGCACTCAGTAATGTAAGGCAAGTCGCCAAAGCTCTATCAGTAAAAGAAAATCGGCAATTACGGAAGGCCTCCGTCCGTGGATTGATTCGGGATCATACGAAGACTTCCATAGAATGTGAATAACTAAATGATAACAATATTTGCGACATCCATTCGGCTTTCAGCTCACGTATGGTCGCGAGTATCGCACCGGCATTTCTAATAACAACAGCAAAATAGAAAATATCGCACGAATTGGTCGGATTCCGGAATCGTATCTAACTCTGACGTATATTTTACTTATTATTGCCAATATTCGACGAGATATGTCAGCCTTTTATAACAACTGATCCAATATTCAAAAATACATTGTGGTATCGTTCCGCTTCCGCCGTTTAAACCTTTTTTTAAAAGAGTTAGTTATAGGAGAACACGTAAAAATTTCTACCGGTCTTGAACATAATTAAATTATTATTAATTTAGCCCAATCATTTGGTTCGTATAAAAACGGTTATCTAGCAACTTTAGATAAAAAATGTTTTTATTAATTCAAAAATATAACGCCCAAAACGTGTGTTAGAGTTTCTTACGCCTTTCTTACGCCTAAACTATTTACTTTATATAAAAAGGTAAAGATGTCTCTAGTTTTATTAACTTAAGAACATACGAACGTCTGTTTAATTCTAAATATAATTTGAAAATATTCCTTATATCTTATAATGTCAAAAGAAATCAACTGTCATAATATCTCGCTAGAAATTCAATCCTACATTTGTCACAACAGTCCTATTCACTTCGTCTCCGCTAAGTGGAAGATGTCAACTCCTTCGCTAAAAGGAATTTTTCTCCCGTATTCAGCTGACGTTACAATCTTCATACCTTTCCGATTTAATATACCCAGCACAGTTTGGGAGTTCATAAGTTCTTTTTTTTCACGTTTATATTGTAACTCATTTAAACAACATACTAAGATTTTCTTTCCTATTATATCAAAATTTAATTCTGTTTACGTATCTTTTATTTATTTACTATTTGTGTACGGAATGATTTATTTCTTTTGTTACTCTATATTACATCACAGATCTCGAAACTATTAATATAAATAAAGGTTTGACCAATAAATAATTATTTATTCAAAGAATCAATATTATACTCGTAAAATTCGCAAACAGAATTTTAAAAAGATAGCATTTCGTTTTTTATATGTATACTTATAGTTATATTTATTGCTCGATTCTTGTGAATATTGAATAAGTAAAAGCAGTGTTTGAGAAAGTTACTTTTTATGGAGCACGTAAAATCCTCTTTACTGATTTTGATATAGCAATATATTATAAGATTATCAGCGTAAAATTATTTTGCTTTAAACTTTAATATTTGCGCAATTATTATCCAAATGTTAATCAAGTGTGAAACGTACCTAGTCGTAGTTTTTGGAAATGAACCGTGTGCCAATTTATATCCGTCTAACAGTTCTGACTTCGAAGTGGCCGCTACGATATAGCGCAGTTTTAAGATAAAACGTTTAAAATTAATCAACTTAAAGAGATGACTGCTTCTTCTTCCCAGCGTTCTCCCAGTCTAGTACCAGGGTCCACTTAGATTGCAGAGGATTTGGCAGTGGGGCGAGTTAAGACGACCGATTGCCATCTGTCGCCATCCTCAGAACCCCCACGGTCTCTGCAACCTAACGATTAATATCACTCAGTGACATTAATCGGGTTCCACTTTTTTATGTGCCTTCCGAAACACGGAGGCCTTCTTACGTATAAAATTGGTGGAGACCTTTCTGTAGCATGTCCTACGTGCTGTGTTCTCTGTCACAGCTAACTCTAAGGCTAGTAGATGCGTTGCCGGCCATTAATAACGAGTTTAGGCCACCGGGAAGTCTCACAAACCGAACGAAACGCGAAAATAATACCATCACTTGACGTGACAGAATTGCCGCCACTTCACGCCGATCTTATGTGAGAATAGAAGCAAATAGCCTTTAACTATTATGTAACGTTAATTAATTGTAGCAACTATACCAGTAGCCTTTAAAGATGATTCACAGAACCACATTATCTCAGATTTGTGACTAAGGTACTGATCCCAATAATCTAAGCCATATCTAGCTAACAGGTAAATACTGTTATTTGCGAATAGAGGCAATTAAACAAATAATAAATAGCAAAAATACCCAATTGTCGCCAATTATAAACTTTTAAATATTACTGTGAACTTCAGTTGTGATGAGAGTAAATGTGGATATAATTGTCAAAACCACATTGCAACTCATTGAAGAGTAGAGTTACTTCGTGACAGCGATGATTTGAACACAAAAATAAATAGCTAAATTAAATTGATTGTTAAATTGTTTTGAAAACAAGTCAATAACAGGCACAATAGAGTATTCATTTTGTTGATAACAAAATTTCACAATAATTCAGATAGGGTTAGAGCAATTTATGTAATAAATTGCCATGCTTGTTTATCATTGAAATAATCCTTAACATTGTAATAGGATTCTTGAATGGCTCTTTATTTATTATTTATATTAAATTTCTTAGGAGACATGTCCCGAATATTGCGTTGAAGATTTTTATACAAATAATTCAATGTGGGGTTAATTTTAAGTAGCTGAGTTACTACTCAGATGCTTAAAATTAACCCCATTATAAGTTAAAAGTTTTAGAAATGCATAGTACTACATTTACTCTTAAATTAACTTGTTTATTTTTAACCGTTAAGTCAGCGTTAGGTGCCAGATGTTTAATTTCAAATCTAAGCGAGTTTATCGTTTGTGCGGAATAAGAATTAAGTGCATAAGTAATGAACAAGTAGGCAGAGCTTGCCATTGTATTCATCAGATGACGATGGACGTTGCCACATAGCTTATCGATACATGGAGATCTTGTTACTTATTGATTTGGAATTTCGCATAGTATCAATATGTAAAAACAATTTTATTTTTCTGTGAATAGAACAATATATGTCGTTGTACGCAAAAAAGTTTGTAGGCGAATTCGACCAGCCCGCGATCTCTAGTATGTAGAAATAGACGCGACTCGTGCACAACGTTGAAACTTTTGTATGATATATACCTGTACTGTCCTGCTCCCACATAAATTGTCGTAAGCCCAAATTCCCAGCTTTTCAGTAGAGCTTAACAAATAACGAAATTGTAATATATTGGCCACTATTTAATGTATTTTTGTACACCGTAATATAACGTTTTTATAGAATATATATTTTTATACAAAGATATATTACATTTTTTTAAACTTATATGTTTTCAACGTTCTACTGTGAAGTTGGGAATTTGGAGTTGTGACAATTTACGTGGGAGCCATCGCAATGTGTACCCCAATCCTATCACTAACGTTATAGAGTACGATAAGAAACGTAATCATCAAATAAGTAGACGTCGACGGAGATCGGCGAGACCTATTGAATGCATTTTTACCATACTGACCGGAGGAGGCCCGAGATCATGATTCGTGGAAAGATCGAAGTGAAGCCTTTGCCCAAATGTGGGATAATCCATGCTAAATAAGACGAGACGACGAAATATTGGATATACTGCAAATCGCACGCTTAATATTAAACTCAAAACACCTGATTTTTGGGAAATCGCAAAAAACGTTTTGTCATCTACGACATATTCCTCTTATAATTCGATAAAAATGGCATTATATTAACAAATTATGCATTTTATTAATAGTTAATCTAGTGATTAATGATATTCAAATGTTATTTTAATGATATTTTATTACTTGTTTGTCATTTTCTCTAAAAACTTAATTTAGTTAAAAAGCGTGTCATTATTAAGCGTGCGAAATATGCCTAATAGGTCTTATATTAAAATAGTATATTAAACGCGGACAAAGTCACGTGCATCAGTTAGTAATTAAGTAAAGTTGCAATTACCAAGGATCTGTAACGAGTTCAGCCCCAATGACAGGTGCTAAGTATAAATAATAACATTTGAATCGATTAATTTGAAAGGTCCGCCATTTGTTACGATAAAATAAAGTACCATCATAATTATAATGTAGATGTGGAATGTCACCAACGACGCCCAGTTTAATTGCGACGTCATATTATAGAATATATTATATTGGATAATACCAACAGACAGCTGACATGGTAGTCGTATCTTCACACTTGTATGTTACATTCGCAAATTGGATAGTAAAATGTAGTATATCGTGCGACAAAATAAATTAATACTTATATTTCATTAAAAGTATTATTCTTTTCAAGAAAATTAAAACTACACCTACAACTGAATGTTTAAATCAAATACGAAAAACTGTGAATACATTTGCATATTATGCGTAATCTTGTTACGTTTTTGAACGTCTCTCTAGCTTGTTAGAATTTTTAATGATACTTCAGTTTTTTATTGTGGAAATTTTCCAAAAAATTCCTTTCCCTATTATAAAAATTTAAAATTCCACCCTCATCACCTCGATGTCCTAAAGTCCACAACTGTGCGCTTTTCCAGACACTTTTTGCCTGCGCGCTCCTAAACCTACACCTGGGTCACAAGTCCCGGGCACTGCTATGGTTCCTTCCTCTGCAACGCGATGGAACCAGCACCCGTACGGTGAATCCATGAAATGCTAAGAAATTCGTCTCTCTCTACGAATAATGAGCATACATAGAGAAAACATTCTGTATTTATTATCCAGATCATGTTCTGAAGTTAACCTGTTTTATATATTTCGATTTAATAGTTTATATTTTATATTAGTACATTGAACTTTATCTGCGATTAGAACATTAATGCTGTGATTCTTTAGTCTGTTACCCTCTTCATCAGCTCCTTATTTACATAATAGTGACTTCACAAAATTCACTGTTATCTGACTGAAGAAATGAGGACTCCGGCTGAAATAAGATTCGCTGCATTAGCATTTCAAAACGGACTTGATAAAGGACAATGTTAGACCCTTGTTCATCAAAGTTCTGTTAGATAAACGTTACAGTTGTCAGAAACTGACTGACTTTAATTGCTACTTATTTAAATTATAGGAGTTATTTAAGGAAAATTATATGAAAAGTTTTTATCGTTACATAAAATGTGAAAACTTAAAATATTTCATTAAATTTATAGAATCCCTTAACATATTAAAGAAAGTTATATATTTATATATTTACTTAAACCAGTTAACCTTTTTTCAACCGACCTTAAAAAAGGAGGAGGTTCTCAACTCGACTGTGTTTTTTACGTTTGTTACTGTAGTGTATACATAAATGAGGGTAGTTGTTCATAGGAGCATAAATAGAGAGACACGCTGGTAAACAGGGCACATGTGTTACGGCCGTTGACTTGGCGACAACTATCAAAGTAAATACACTAATTTGGTGAGTTATAATTACAATAAATATTTAATTAATAATATTTACGATTTATTAGTGGATACTACAGTTACCTCAAAACTTTCAACTGGATGAACTGATTTTGATGATTCTTTTTTTAATTAAAAAAAAATCATCAAGGAGCTTCCCACTGGACCAAATTGAAATATTCAAATTCAATTAAAATTTATTTAAAACCCATATAAGTGTTAGTATTAGTTAGTACACATTTTTGTCTTATTATCTAAGTGTTAGCACCAAATATCATCACTATTTTTTGTTAAATTTTATAATAATTAAATAGATGTACGAAAAATAACATTCCGGTACAATTTTAATAGAAATAATATATCCTTAACATGGCTGCTTAAATTGTTTGTCATAAAAAATATATTAAATTTACTTATAAAAGTTCACGACAAGGTTTAAAAATATTAACAATTAACGTTTTTACTCATTCTAAAATTAATATTACGAATCATAATTCTACTATAATGGTCTCCCTTTACGTTGAATGATAATAAAACCTTGCGATAGGTTAAAAAAGATTACCAATTAACCTCTGGCCTTTTCGCAAAGGCGCTGGTGTAATTTAAACAAAAACGACATTTGACGACGTTATTTATACCGGGAGCTTATAAAACAGAATAAATAACGAAGCAACGATTTATTTACGTCAACGTTCCTTATCGAAACCGGAGACGGCCGAGTCATTCTTGTTAATGAGTCTATTAACACCAAACAACTATATTTCAAAGTAAAAGAATAAGAAGCAACCATTTTTTTTGACCGCCCTTTAGGAATTTATAAGTGACTAGCTGTTTCCCGCGTCTTCCTCCGCGTAAACTCGAATTCCTTAATCTGTTCGTATCGAAAACTCTGTGCTCAGCGGATGTCCACTAACTAACCTCATTGACAAATTTCATCCTTGTACGTCACGCGGTTTTCCAAATTTTGTTATAGGTGACCTTTCGCTTTTATATAACACTAGCTGTGCCCGCGAATTTGTCAGCGTTTTTAGTAAAAATAAAATACATTCAATTTTAGCGTGATGATAAATAGCCTTGTCCTTCTCGATAAAGGGCATATCTAACGCTGAAAGAATTTTTAAAATCGGACCAGTATTTCCTGAGATTAATGCGTTCAAGCAAACAAACTCTTCAGCTTTATAGCTAAGTATAGATAGATATAGATATAAATACTACTTTGTATATAATCTCTTTCTCATATATAACTTTTTTAAATAATTTATTTAATCTGTGTAAATAAGGTGCTATTCGTCTCAGTTCATACATCATTGACGAATGATGTATCAACCCAGACGAATGTTTAATCTGACTCAATATCTCACTCTTAATGGAACCAATGTACATATATACAATAATTAAATATGTATTGAAGAGTGGCGTACAGTTAGGTATATAGAAGACATGAGTTATTGAGTTACGAAGAGTAAAATATGATCCATTTTCTCTAATCAACTCGCTGGGCTCAAGAACTGCGACAAATGACCCTCAACTTCGTGATTGATCATAGCTTTAGTGTTTTGGACGTGTCTAATCCCGAAGCTATACGTGTCCCGCTTACACATAGGTGTCTCTCGTGTATATAGAAACGTGCAGAAATATTTACACGTCGAGAAAGTAGATCATTATTATGTGTGTGTTCTATACCGCTATTAAAATATCTGAGTCTTTCCTTATCGAATCGTAAGCGAGCTTGGAATTTTTTTTATTTTTTTTTATATAGCAAGGGGCAAACGAGCAGGCGGTTCACCTAAGTGACTACCGACGCCCATGGACAACTGCAACACCAGAGGGCTCGCATGAGGAATAATATCGGGCGATCGCAATGAAGGCATTAATGACATATCGTTATAGCAGTGCTACCATCATTAATGATGGCTTGGGCGTATTATCAACGTAATCGGTGAGCCCATTGATGAACGTGGCCCCATCCCGACCGATAAGACAGCCGCTATCCACGCAGAGGCCCCAGAGTTTGTTGACATGTCTGTACAACAGGAAATTCTGGTTACTGGAATCAAAGTTGTAGACTTGCTGGCTCCTTATGCAAAGGGTGGAAAGATTGGTTTGTTTGGAGGCGCTGGTGTAGGCAAAACTGTATTGATCATGGAACTTATCAACAATGTTGCCAAAGCTCACGGTGGTTATTCTGTATTTGCTGGTGTGGGTGAGCGAACCCGTGAGGGTAACGATTTATACCATGAAATGATTGAATCTGGAGTCATCTCCCTAAAAGACAAGACATCAAAGGTAGCCCTTGTATACGGGCAGATGAATGAGCCCCCTGGTGCCCGTGCCCGTGTAGCTCTAACTGGATTGACTGTGGCTGAATATTTCCGTGATCAAGAAGGTCAAGATGTGCTGCTCTTTATTGACAATATTTTCCGTTTCACTCAGGCTGGTTCTGAGGTATCTGCCCTGTTGGGTCGTATTCCATCTGCTGTGGGTTACCAGCCCACTCTAGCTACTGACATGGGTACTATGCAGGAACGTATTACCACAACCAAGAAGGGTTCTATTACCTCTGTACAAGCCATCTATGTACCCGCCGACGACTTGACTGACCCCGCCCCTGCTACAACTTTTGCTCACTTGGACGCCACCACTGTGCTGTCTCGTGCTATTGCTGAGTTGGGTATCTACCCTGCTGTAGATCCTCTCGACTCCACATCTCGTATTATGGACCCCAACATCATTGGAGCTGAACATTATAATGTTGCACGTGGCGTTCAGAAAATTCTACAGGATTATAAGTCTCTCCAGGACATTATTGCTATCCTGGGTATGGATGAATTGTCTGAGGAAGATAAGCTGACTGTAGCACGTGCACGCAAGATCCAGAGGTTCCTGTCTCAACCTTTCCAAGTAGCTGAGGTGTTCACTGGACATGCTGGAAAGCTTGTGCCCCTTGAAGAAACCATTAAGGGATTCTCTAAAATCCTACAGGGAGAGTATGACCATTTACCAGAAGTAGCATTCTACATGGTAGGACCAATCGAAGAGGTTGTAGCCAAGGCAGAAACTCTTGCTAAGAATGCTTAAACAAATTACAATAGTCATTTACAAATTTATGTTATTTATGAACTTTACTATACTGATGTCAGTAGGAATGTCTGTCGTAAAAGTTATACAATCATGCAATAGAAATTCAATACAATAAAACTTATAAATTTTTTTAGTTATTTTATTTACATTTGTTATTTCTTTTTATAACCTTCATTCTTTTTCATTTTCATAAGTATTATTAGAACTTATAAAGAGATTTTGAGTAATTAAATCAAAAAGGATATATGATTTTATTACACCTGAGTGACTATTGATGTCCAGAGACAACTGCACTAATAGAAGGCTTGTAGATGCATTTCCAGCCTTTGAAGAATGATTATGCTCATTTCTTGAAGGAACATAAATTGTATTGGTTTGGAAACACTTAAATCTTTAAATGCCTAATAATTCTTGAATTATTCAAAATTAAATTCTTTCAGTAACTAGAGACTTGTTAAATAATTTAGATCAGTGATAGCTTGATAGTTAACATGTATATTCTCTTTCCAAAAAATATAAACTTGTTATTGTACTTCTTGTGTCAATGGCGCATCAAACAGTTCCGTTCCAAAACTCAGCCATGCGAACAGCATCCTCTGTGGCTCACATCAGGTCCTCCTGCATACAGGTGGCAGGTACTGTGTGTGGTACACTTAAGGGTTTAACAAAGCGAGGTTCGTCTCTAGAATAATATATGCTAATGACAGTCACCCAGTTATGGGCACTACGGTTATGGTGGTGCGGATGCGCTCGTTGTCGCGCTGCTTCCGGTGCGCGTATGAGCGTTCTTAATTTGAAATTATTTGACGTTCTAGCGTCAAGCGCTTCCTTGTTTATTGTTAGAACTCATTTTGCAACATAGTAGATCCGCCATTTTGAATAAGGGCTTATGAGCGTTCTTCAAACTCCGCTAAACCGATCGCGCGATTAGTCGACCTTGCAGTGCGTGGTTGAGTTTGAGTTTACAATAAAATCGCTGCACATACAAACAAGCGTTGCAATAAATATATAACTTTGTAATAATGGACTTTAGTGAAAGTGCGTGCATTTTTAGACTGAACGTAATATACTTGCGTTCCTTTTTAATAAACGCTCCACTGTTTTAGTCGACGCTAGATATCAAAATTTAATCAAGTTTCATTTATTTATTTAATTACGTATTTTTACAAGCTCTTGTAAAAATAATTTTTAACATGTAAATGTCTTCAATAATATGTAATTTCCTGCAAAATTTACGAGCGATATGACTTTAATTAGAAAATATATTGCGAAATAAAAAAAAATGTTCATTGTAAATTTTCGTGATCTATGATAACTCATGATATATGTGAGAAACTAATTGAAGTTTCTGTTTGTAACATCCATTTTTTTCCCAATCAGGGGCAAACGAGCAGGCAGCAGGCAGCTAAGCTCCTACAGAGGCCCATGGACATCTGCACGACCAGGAGGAAAGCAGATGCGTTGCCGGCCTTTAATGGCGAGTTTAGGATCCCGGGAGTGTCTCGCATCACTTGACGTGACAGCATTGCCGCCACTTCATGCCAAGCAGATGCCATTAAATTATTTTAGCAAACGCACAACAAAAAAGAAACACAAATAAAAATATTTTTGTCTATCTGTTTGTTCTGGGTAATCTCTGATACATTGGGATCGATTTCGACGAGACTGTCACTGGAAGATAAGTGGTGTTACAAGGAATAACATAGGTTACATTACATTGACCGGTTCGTTGGCGCAGTGGGCAGTAACTCTCTGTTTCGCTCCGGGGGTCGTGGGTTCGATTCCCGCCTTGAGACTTGGTGATTTATATGTATGTATTTATACATTTCTCCAAAATGATAAAAAATTGTGTATAATAGGCGCCTGTTACTATATATTTATTTTTTTTTGTGATAAATGATTAATTAGGGTTCCGCACAAAAAAATAAAATACTCAAAATTGATCAAAAATAACTGAATTCACGTAGACGAAGACGCAGGTTACAGCTAGTATATAGCACTGCTGCATTTCAAAACTGTCATTCGTCGTTGCACATTCTCATGTATGAATTTTACAGTTAGGTTGAGTATTGTCAGTAATAATGCTAACTGTTACTGAGTGCATTGCCTTGAAAATACACAAACGCAGGCATTTGCGGTATTCTAAACCAATAAATTTATATTTAGGGTTCCTTCAACCTTCAAAAGAAAAAGAGGCACCCTTATAGCATCACTTTGTTATCCGTCTGTCTGTCTGTGTATCTGTCAAGACCATTTTCTCAAGAACGCGTTGAGATAAAAAGTTAAAATTAATACAAAATACTGAGGTCTGCTGTCCTTTGAAACTGTGAAAAAAAAACAACCCTCCAAGTGTACACAATCAAAAGCGTTTATATCTTGAATAAAAAGTATAGGAAATATTCAAAAACCCTAAATTTGCAGTTATGTATAAAAAAAAAATTGCGGCAACTTTGTCAAATTAAAAGATCATAAGAATCTAAAAAAATCGCCAATAAAGTATGATGTCATGATACGGAACCCTTAGTGCGTGAGTCTGACTCTCACTTGCCGGGTTATATTTTTAATGATTAAAGCGGGAAATCTTATACAAGCAAACTTATCACTGACCATCGTCACGCTAGGACACCTACAGCATCAGGGGAGCTATTGAGGAATTTGGCGCGGGCCGCAAGTGCACCGCGATTCCTCTCTTTGCGACCCGCGACTGTTTTGTAAAAGGCAATCTAATTCTTATATATAGATAATAATTGCAATACACGTGCGTAAAGTTCTGTTGTGTTTCTTGAGATTAGCCAATAATACTGGTAGCTACTCTTTTAAAATAAGTCTTACAAAAAGATATAAGCGTTATGACTTCACAATAGGTCTGTACCGTTTGCTACCTGAAACAAGAATGACGCATGCAAACTGTGCGGCCGTATTTATACCTTCTATGCAGTGAACGATGTTTCCGGGTAAAAGTATTAAATAAGTATGAATACAGACACAATTACATGAAAACTATATTTAACTTTCAATACGATGTATCTCTAACATTTACATACGTATACACATTTATAAAAAACGCTAACATGATCTACTAAAATACTATATCGCCTATAATAAAATCTACATAAATTGATAACCTAAACACACAAATTTTGCAAGTGTGGCCCGCTACATAATTTCTTAACGATGTGGCCCTTGCCTGTCAAAAAGTTGGCAACCTCTGCATGGTACTTAAAAGCGTTGGTAGAGTACCATCAGGCAAACCCTGTTCTAACTTCTACACTGATAATACCTGATAGTAGACGAAAGGTATATATTTATAGGGCCCTTATAAAAATATCGATGACGAAGAATTGGTGCCGCGATGCAATATTTATTGATGCAGTCATATGTTCCCACACAATATCAAACATTCATCCATATTTTTAGATATGACCGGTTTTTTGCTAGTATAATTCTAGTCTAGAAATATGAATATTGAATATTAAGGCCACATCAGAAATAGTTTTTTATCGTAGAAATAATAAGATTACGAATAATGTATAAAAAGTAGTCGCCAAGAAATAGAGTTATTTATAAAATAAAGTAAGCAAGCGCGAGTCAGACTCGCGCTCTGAGGGTTCCGTACAATCAGGAAATACTTTACGGGTTATTTAAAGATTTATACTTTTTTATGATTTATTTTTTTTAATTTGACAAAGTTACTGTAATTTATTTTGTGATGGATGTACTAATATTTAGAGTCTCAATAGGTCAACGGTATAAGGTGACTGAAATCCGCAAGGTACCTGGTTCAAACCCTACCGCCCTTGGGGTCTATGATTCTAGGTCAACGGTTCGTTTTGTTTCTCCTTGCAAATGTATGGAAATTGTGACATAAACAGCCACATATTTTCGCTCTTCCCGTTCCTGAGAAAGGGAGTCTCGACTGATAGACAGACGTACTACGAAGTGATTCTATAAGGGTTTCCTTTTACTTTAGTGGCACGGAACCCTAAAAAGTATAATTTCTGAACATTATAGAGATTAAAAGAAAAAATATGTCTATTCAAAAAATTGGCTAGCACTGCGTTGGTTCAGTTCAGAATTTTTAACCGATTTCAAAAAAGGAATAGGTTGAGTCCGACAAAAAAAAAATGTACTTAGCCGTGATTTTTTGGTACCAACTTACACTTACACCTACCAATTGTAGGTGTCTACCAAATGTTAGTACCGATGATTAATAGTATGACAAACATATACGAATGTCATTAAGTATGTATATATTTGTATATATATGTGTACCATAGCATGTATACATATCGCCGCCAGTATGTTACATTACAATTAAATAAAACCAGTAGACATGTTATGTAACACTGTTCAGAAGGGAACCCTGTATAGGATTAAGTGCTCTAATCACTAGGGCAGAAGGTCGTAAATAGGATCTGCTTATAAATAGCTTAGTAAATCCTATTAATTTACCATTGTACCTATTACTAGGGCTTCTTATTGCGGTATTGGATATTAAACGAGTTTTTATTTAATATAAACTTGTATTCACTTTGTGACCAGAATTCAAATGCATTCATTATAGAATCCCCATTTCCATTGGTCACACCGTCGCGCGTTAACGGCTGGACCGATTTCGCTAATTCTTTTTTTGTTGTCTTTGCTATTGTCAGAAGAAGGTGACAGAAAAATTTAAGAAATTTCTAAAATACTTAACAATAAGTTCGTTAATATTAGGACAACGTTTGTATACTTAAAACTGTCTGTCTTTTTGTAAAGGGGTCACTTTCGAAAAAATTTGCAAAGGGAATGGGAATGAGAACGGGAAAGGGAATGGGAATAATATTATAGGATAATAAAACGAAGTAGATAGTAAGTAACACAACCTTCGGACAGGATAACTTCTGCCGGGTTCGTTAGTTATGTTATAAATTGTCATATAAGTATCCACTTCTTCTACCTCGTTAATACCTATATGGGGTTACCTTAAATTGCAGAAGATGTAGCTGTGGGGGGAGTTATGATGACCGACTGCCGTCTGAAGACATCCCTCCACAATCTCTCAACGAATATCACTCAGTGACATTAATCGAGGCCCACTGTTTTACATGCCTTCCGATACACGAAGGTGGCCGGATATTTGAAAACCAGTGTTAGAAATGGGTCACCCATATATATATCTGCTTAAAACTGCTTAATCTAGTGGTCCACTCAAATGCCGCTACTACCCTCTCTATACGCTTGCAGTTAAATTATAAAAATTCATCCAGAGAAAAACACTATTTTCGAAACAAAGAAAAATAGCGCGAGTGTAGCAAAAACTAGTGTACTAGGCATTATAATATACTAGTGGATTATATTCACTAGTATATTATACTAGTATACTATACACTAGTATATAATACATACATTTATTATATAAATGTCTGTATTAGTTTTAATTACGAGTATAGTCGACCAAGAAAGTGCTTTACAATTTTGGATGACAGTTCTTACTTAAGCAAAATTTGGAAAATGATTTTGTTTCTATTTAAAAATATATATGTTTTTTCAATATGAGATTAAAGATCATTCACTGGATAGGTATTGAAATGACCTTTATACACATATTAAAAATTATATAAAAAAAAAATGTTTTACATACGAATGTTCTCATATGCGATTATATTGCACTCGAGTGTATTATAACAGAAATATACAGTCGACCAAAAGAGTGCTTTACCATTTTAGATGACAGCGCCTAATTAAAGAAAATTTTGCTAAAGGTTATTGTTAGAAATTAACGTAATATATAACAAGCAAAAATGAGCCTATAACTAATTGAGGTGCAAAGGATATTAGATCTTAACGTGAAAAACTATTTTTTTGGCCGACTATACGTAAGGTATCTTTAAACAATGTTCCCGAGGGATAGAGAAAATAACACGAAACTTTTCTCGCACAAAAACTGGTTCACCTTAAAGAATCAATACAAAAAGCCACACCTCTCGGCCTTCGCTTTGTTAGCGAAATTCTACGCAATTATAATTTCTATGCGGACGCATAATTTACAATTTAAAACAGCATACTCATTTCTCAAAGGCCGGCAACGCATCTGCGATCCCCCTGGTGTTACAGTTGTCCATGGGCGTCTGTTGTCACTTAAGAGTACCGCCTGCTCGCTTGCCCCTTGTTATATAAAAAAAAATATATTAAAAAAAAACTACTATGTCTCTGTTAGACTTATTTTAATGACTCATTTATATAATTTTATCATTTATTTCCTCAAAGCAACGGCCGCTCTTAGGAAAACTAATTATGCTAGACAAATTATATTATCCTATCAGGATTGACTGCTAAGATATACAACGCTCGATTTCCCTTTAATCTTTCAAACTTACTAATTTAACTCGCCATTAAGATAACCCCGGGTTAATTTAAAGTTTCAGCCCGGCCATAAGGAGCTGGGGCATTGAAGGGATGAAATTTAATTATTACTATGGAAACATTCGTGCCTTTAGATTAATCGTATAGGTTGCTTTTAAGTAATGAATTTCTTAAGAATGGCTTCCCATTCGTTCTATTACCCGATTGCACATTATTTTATGTAAGCCATTACCTTGGCTTAATTGTGTAAAATGACTGATTGTCACCCGCAACAACGACCATCTTCTGTTATATATAAGGTCTCTATCGGTATAATTGTATTTGACATAAGAACACGTTTTTTTCAATCAACTGTTCATGTTTATTTTGAGATATTACTGAAGGGCTATTATTATTTATTATTATTAAAAGTTATGCCTTTCAATTAACCCTATAAGCCTGTAATAGGTTGCATGCAAATGCTATTAAGTAATGAATTTCTTGAACATGGCTTCCCGTGATCCTATTATGTATGAGCACATCGTAATCATTTTTATATCATGTAAGCCATATTCAGGGTGAATAATATTACCTTGGCTTAATTCTGTAATGCAACTTGCTATTCGCTGCAGCTTTATAACGGTCAACTATTTTAAATTAGTATTGATTAAACAGTTAGGCACAAATTTGATTCAACACAGCTATGCCTTTGGGATCGATTATCAATTATCGTATTGCTAATTATGAAGCGGCCAAATGGTCTATTTCACGATAATTATTGTATGAAATAGCTATTTTCGTCAAGACTTTATTCGTTTGAGTTTTACGTGGATATCGTTTGACTTTAAGTATAATATGTGTAGTCAGAACTCCAAAGCTGTATGTGAAAATTTCTATGTTTCAATCTGAATTCATTTTTTTTTTCTTATGCCGGTGCCAGATATAGCTTCATTCGAATGATCATGTAGTGTGGCTGGGGACTTTGTGTAACTGTACAAAGTTTTGTAGTACTTTGTAGTTTTCAAGGACAAAAATGTACAGTATGAACAATATGGCTCCGATAGTAGAGATGCTTTTAAACAGAAAAAGAAAACAACAAATTATCTTTTGTAATTCAGTTATATAATATGAGTATTTAAATTACCGTCATTTTCACTGTGTAACCTTTCAAAATATTTACAAAACCTGAATGTTAATATAACGCTCGTTTTGCTGACAAAGGTTTTCGTTTCATTTTCATAATAATAGGTATTGACGGCGAGGCATTGGCATTTCACAACCCGATGTATGCGTCATTCGACAGGAATATCTGATAGGAATATGGGGTCACTTACCTGTACCCTTTGCCAGGACCTAATTCGGAAAAATACATCGGTTTAACAATTGGTGTATATTATATGATTGACTTCTTCGTATGGAGTATATTAAAGATAAAACTGCTTGGAATTGAATTGCTCCAGTTTTGTATCTTATATAAAACATGCAAAAATGTAATTTAAACTCAGTTTTGTAATATCATTTGACTTTGAAACTTATTATTTTTAATGCTATGTATATGACCTGTAAGAATAGTATAGTAAAATGTTGAAGTCATCTACCTACCTGCCGAAAATATGACTTTTTTAAATATTGTCTTTGAATTATTCGCAAGCAATTCATTCTAAACTGATTCTAGATCCTCAACGACTTGGTTTCAATACGTTTGGTTTCATTTCTGTATTTTCTCTGATTGTATATGATTTACTATTTCGAATAATTGCATGTTTATATTTGTCTGTTAAAATAAAGTAGGCGTGTCCTTTAACCATTAAAATAATATCGTCGTAAAAAGGTATAATAATTTTTTCATCCTTTTTATTGCCGCTTCTCCTACCTACTAAGGGTTTGTTAGGAGTTCGCATTCTTAATAGACGCTTCGCAACTTCCAATGGGGTCGGGACCCACGCTTTAAAAAACACTGGTATACATTTTTATTCTATTTTTCTATAATATTATTCCCGTCCCGTCCCTGTTCACGTTCACGATCCCATCCCGTCTCGTCCCCGTTCCCGGTCCGTATCAGCGGGATGAACATAATTATTTGATAAGTACGAAACTCAGGAACACTTTGTATGTATTTTTATTTTTTTTGAAAAGTTTGTAATGTTTTTAATTTATAATTAATAGTATTTTTTTTAAATTAATAGTCATTTTGATATCAGGACGGAGACAAATTCAACAAATCAATAATCATTACAATCGGTCTAGCCTTTCTTGAGGCTATTCATCTTATTGACTTGGTACCTTGGGGGAACCTTATTGACTTGGTACCGACTTTAAAGTATGAGTAGGTATCTATTAAATTGCATGAAAGTACTTATTATTTTCGTAAAACTATTCTTTTACCTCTTTATAACGAATTTTAGACCAACCTAACCTCAACATAACAAACCTCAGTTCAAAGAATTACTTGATATAACGAATATTTTCTTGTTCCCCTCAGATTTCTTAAATTTAGGTTGCCCTGTATATATATATTTGATGTATGTATATTTAGCTTTCTTTACACTTTTCATAGGACTGCATTTTATTCAGTGACATTTTTATAACGCTTGCGGCCATTGCTTTAACTGTCTACAAAGGAATTAAAGTCACTGAAAAATGTATTCTTAACGTAACATTTTCTACACTTTTGCTATATTTTGTCAATTCACTTTATATTATTATTAAGGAAACCTTTTAATTAGTATATAATAAGTTATTGAATTTTACTAAATAATATAAGTTGTAAAAATTTTCTACAAACAAAAATACTTCGGTGTAGATGCGCCTTTAATTGTAAAGTGTTAATTAAAAGAAAATAATTTTTAACTTACAACTTTAAGAACTAAAAAAAATTAAAAACTGACAAAAATTCAAAAAAGGAATTCTAAATTGAGAGTATTTTACCTTGGGAAGAGGTCGCTAGGATACGCAGTTCTTACTGCGACCGGGAGATAGGTGGGTGACCCATTCAAGCAGTGGTTTTCTAATATTCGACCGCAGGTAAAATAAAGGATGCCGATGGTTGTTTTATAGCATACGTTATTCCGTGTATTTATACCAGCAGTTCAATTTCACCACAGGACATCCCGCCAAAATTTGAAATTTCACCGTCATCACCTCGATGTCCTAAAGTCCACAACTGTTTCTAAAAAAATGTTGTTTGGCAAAAAGTTTCTAGTAAAGCGCAACTAGAAACTTTTTGTCTCGCACAATTTCTCTGTGGAATCAGTTGCCAGCTTCGGTATCTCCAAACGGATACGACTTAGGGACCTTCAAGAAAAGAGCATACTCATTTTTAAAAGGCCGGCAACGCATCTGCGAGCCCTCTGGTGTTGTAGTTGTCCATGAGCGTCGGTTAGTCACTCAGGTGAACCGCCTGCCCGTTTGCCCTTGTCTTATTAAAAAAAAAATGTAACTTTTAGTATTAATACTTAAATTTAATTTTCAATATTGATATTCACCGGGTGAGATTGTAGAGATTGTGAAGATTCCGGAGATAAAGTCAGATGGCAGTCAGTCATCTCAACTCGCTCCACAGCCACATCATCTGCACCGGGATAACATTAGATGGAAGAAGTGAAATTGAATTTACCTATATCAAAACTAACATAGCATAGTGAAAGCCCATATGTCAAATCAATTATAACTTACAATCATCCGCCAGAATATATACGTTATATAGATGACCTGAATATGTTTATTCGAGAATTTAAAAAATATTTCATTTTAATTTAATTTTATTAGGGAAACAAACAGTATAATATTTCCTACAAAAATTCTTATCACATAATTTATAAACCAATAGAGTTTCCACATTTAGACATAACATATAGTGTACAGAGTAGATTAAAGATAACAAAAAAGTGTTAAATGTAGAATATGGATTAAGTGAGAAAAAAAAGAAGTTAAAAAAATAGTTGCATAAATCTATAATTAAATTGTTGTTGATCGTTTGATAATTTGAAAATTCTTAAAACTTGTAACATTATTAAAATCCAATAACGTTTGTTACGCTACCTTTTGCTATTTTACAGAAAAGTCTTTCTAAATTCCAAAATAAAGTACATTACAAAAGATAGCAAAACTGAACTCTTTGAAAAGTTAGAATGGTTACTTAACCTTCCTTCATATGCGACTTAAAAAACTTCGCGTTAAATTTTTTTAGCGTCATTCCTACATTTCGTCATTCATTCCGAAAATTGGCTGGCCCGTTGGCGCAGTGGGCAGTGACCGTGCCTTCTGCTCCGGGGTCTCGTGGGTTCTATTCCCACCTCGAGTCTGGGTGTATTATCGATATGTATGTAATTATAAATTTCTAAAAAAGATATATTTGTGTATAACAGGCGGCTGTTACCTATAACACAGGCATTAAGCTGTCTATCTTAGGAACAGACGACCGTGTGTCATATAGTCCTGTATATATTTATTTATTATTATTTAATTCCTTTTACAATCTAGAAGAATGTTTTAATGCAATTTATAAATGTAGAAAGTTTCCCTACGTGACTAGAAATTATAAATTAATTATGTAAAACCCACCCTGAAAGGGCATTGATCCTTTGCCTTCCATGGTGGTTCAATATGATTGAACAAATGAATAAATAAGTAATATATCTCGTTAAATTATATCTCAGAACGCAACTTGTTTGTATTCTGAGCAGTAATTACACCAGTGAATCTCCTAAGCTAAGACAAGCGATTCGAAATACTGCCACCATTTTCCTATTAACGACTCCACTTGTATCGTAAACTTTAACTAATCGTTGTATATATTAGAATTCGCTATTATGCAGGCAGTTTCGTGGAATAAGGATGTACGAGGCATTATTGTAATGTTGTACTATTATTCTCTATTCTATTATGTAGTAAAATATTTCTTACTATTTCTTTCTCTTTTTTTTTTAGAGAATATTAGTGTTGCGGTGCGATATGGACACGAGTCCACTACACGCACCAGGGTACGCGACCCTGCGTTTGACGAGCGTATGATGGGTGATCAGCGATCAACTGATAAAACCTTGCTTAACTGATGTACTTTGCATCGCTGTAAACATCGCTTCGTAGACCTGAGATCAAACTTACCTGGGTTTTTTAATATTAATATTTTACAAAAATTTCGTCAAGACTACGTTACGTTAGCCTCTCGTTTTTTTTACCATTGAATTTATTTTTAATTTTTAAATAATCGAATAGGACCTTGTAGTGTAAATTGTTTTTTCTTTCTATTTAATAATGATAAAACGACCTTTCCATAATTATTGCAACTAACATGCATTTAGTTAGAAAATAGATTAAAAAACACTATCTAGTGCCATTATCAGATATCACAGTAGAAGTGGGCCTCTGATAACAATAGTGCAGTTAAGATTATTTTATTAGAAAAGATATTTTATAAAAAAATAAATAAAAGCAAAATTTCAAGCTAAAATAAATAGACATAGAACAATTCGATCAACAAAATTCAATAAATTAAAAAATCTATTTTACCTTTAAATTTTTTTCGTATCTTTCAATATAAAAATTAGCTATGGCCAAGGTTTGGGGTTAGTATACGTCTTTTTCTTTTCTAAATTTCTCGTTTTTACATTTACCACAAGATGAATGCTAGGAAGCAGATTGGCGACTCCTGTGTGATCTTTATTGCACGCGGTAGGTAAAAGTTGCCCGTTTTCTAGGCGTCACTTAGTGTTTACATTTACGACAAAGAGAAGCTGTAGTATTTTTAGTCGGAAGCAATCTGCCGTAAGGTTCGCTGGACTTACTTCTTTGGAGCATTTTTAAAATACCTCGCCGTCTTGATCGATCGTCCCAAGCCCCTGAAAAAGTTCTAACAGGAAGGTCCTAGCATGAATTTTCCGTACCGATGTAAGTCGACGAGTTGACTTTACTTAAAATAAAAATATTCGTGCTAGGCCCATAGCGAACCCTTCTTAGCGTCAACGCGGGTTGATTAAAAACGTGACACGATTAAGATCTGGCTAACGTGAGCTTAGCCAGAACATTTTTATCCTCACTAAAGGCGACTGGTGGATTTACTTCAGTTCGAAAAGTTCGTACAAATCTCTGAAATCATTGAAAGTTTTTAGGTTCTTATTATTTATACAAAGTCTTTTAATAATTCTGTAGTCTGTCTGAACGATTCTGAAATCTAAACGCAACTCTGCTTTATATTACGGTCTGATTACTTCCCTTTTTAAAATAAAACAAGATAATATCACTTAATTTGGATAATAATTTTTGCTTTTTTAAATTTCCGTGATACGGCTCGTATATATCAAAATTTAACATTAAATAGTTTGCCGTTGGCGTAAGCGTCAGCCTTCAGACAGGGATTTAGCGTAATCACCCTATCTCGGAAATCTCAGATATGTAGACTTTGGTCTCCAAAATCTAACCTTTGTTTCGGTGATTAAACGAAATATTATTATTGATGAAATTCTTGAGACCTAAGATGTATCATAGAAAGTTCAAGTATGTCATAAAACCTGGCAAATCAGTGTGGGCCACTGGAATGTAAGCCGGCTAAGATCGACCTGTGTGGAAATACGAGTAGGTATATAGGGAAGGCCTATGCCCAGATGTGAATGTCTTTATCATGAAAAGATAATATTTTAATTGTTATCAGATATGATCACGAAAAAACCTGTTGAAAGAGTATTTTTCTTATGGAAAAAACATTCTCAGTCCGAACTTTTACCATTAATTTGACTTCTTCAGACAGATAAAAAGTTTTTCAGACTTTGTCAAATTTTATAATTAAAAAAAATACTGCTTCTTGATTTTAGAATTAATGGAATAAAATTTGATGACGTCTTACTAAGTCTGAAAAACTCTTCGACGATTTCGGACTGAGAATTTTTTCCACAAGGGTTGTTGTAATGTTGGAATATCTTACAGAATCATGCCATGAGACAACACATTCAAATAACTTAAAAAATTCTTTATTGATCACTCAACAATAATTGCACTTAGTATGTATGTATATAAATCTAACTACACATTTAGATAATCATCTCGTTAATAATCGATTGTTGCTCTTAAAAATAAATACAATAATAATTAGATTTCAATAAAAATTCTTAACAACAAGTAGTACCTATGTACAACATTCAATGGCAATAAATGGAAGGCACGGTGTTACAATCTTCTCTAGGCGAAGCGGCGACGAATTCAAAATATACAAAAATATTGTACAAGATAATAAGTTTGCGAGTCGAACACATAGTGATGTCACCGAGCGGGGCGACCGGCGAGGTGCCCGCGTCTCTCCCCGCGTCCCGCCTCGCGTCACCCACGACACCTGCGCCTGCGCCCGCACCGTGAACACTAGCACACACATTCAAACGCGCACTCGCCACTGCGCTAAGCTAAGCCTACGTCACACACTACACCCTCGCACGTACACTCTCGCTTCTGGCATCTCACAATTTTTTCACGATATCGAACTTGGACTTAAGGTCCATAGGCACCTTTTTGGGGTCAACTTTTTTTTTGGCGGCTAGATGCGCACGCATTTCCGCCGCTGTCATTTGGAGATTGAGGCGCGGGGGTTCGGTTGTAGCGATATCGTTGCGCTCGGAGTTTATCGCTGAGTCTGGCTCACTACTAGGTGGAGTTGAATTATCGGCTGAACTGTTCCCGAGCCGGCCGACGAGGGCCGTTCGGGCGCATCTAAATCGGCCGCCGTTGGGGTATTGTCGCACCCACTCCTAATACAAGCTTTTAATTTAAGCTTAGTAGGAGGGGAAAAGAGAATAATAGACATAACTAAAAAGTATTCCTAATATTTAAAAAAAATATTAGAAAACAAATAGGCAAGAAATGTAGATATCTACGTGTCTATGGGTGACCCATTTTCTTCATTGTTTACAACTACAGTTATTATTGTCTATGGTTTTCAGTCGTTGAGTTTAGCAGTAGTTGTTGCTACGAGTCGCTAGTCTGCCCCAGCCTTAAGGTTAAAGTTTTATAGGAAAGGTAAACTCATAACAGAAGTTTGTATCAGATTAAAGTTATAATTTACCCCACGATATTGCATAACGTCGTTGAATGTTATATATAGTCCAGAATTCTATACATTACCTTAAAAACAAAGATATATATGCAAAAAAAGAATGTATACTTAAAAAAACGACAAAACAGCTGAATTAAATAAATATATGCTGTCTTCGGTTTATATAATAATTTAAAATATATTATAAATAACTTTCAAAGGTGCTTGAAGAAACCTGATTTAAAAATAAATGACTTTGTGTATAAAACCGGATACGCCATTATAATTCGCCAAATCTGTAAAAGAAAATTTCAAGAATATTCTCAGCGCAGGCATCTTCACAATAACCGTACGTCTCGCGGATAACAAAAGGGACCGCATCATTAGCGTCAACGCGGCTTTGAGTCCGGTTTATGTGAACCGATACCTTTAAGGTATTTACAGAACAATCTACGGAGATAAAAAAAACACCCCAGCTGCCATAACCCTCGAGGAATCCTTAAGTGGCTCACAATTTAATGCTAAGTATCGCAATTCTAAGACGATGAGCCAGGAGAGAGGGTTGAAAAAAATGATACACGGGAGGTTTAGGGGTTGGGTAGGGGGTTGGAACAGTTAGCAGCTGCTCCCAACCGCGATAACACTTAAGGTGTTCTGCAGAATTCCGAGTTGCGGTAAATTGAAACACGAGTTCAATCAGTGCAACTTTAGTGGGTTACAGACTTGCGCGTTGGAAACCGCTGCCTTAAGATAGACTATATTGACATAGTTACTATTGTTTCTATCATCACAGTGTTACGTTATCACGCCTAAACCACTGAACCAATTTTGATGAATTTTGATATAGAGATATATTGAACTTTGCATACGGTCATAGGATAATTTTTGTAGTGCAACTGAGCTTTAAGAGTATTGAATTAGGGGTTAAAAGCTTGTATGAAAGCTGAAAAAACAACGCGGACTAAACCGCTGCTAGCTTATAATTTTATATATTTTGTTATTTTATTAATATATAAAACAACCTCTGTCCTTTTTAATCTCACCTGACCTTTTTGATGATAATATAAGAAATAGTAGGAGCTTTATTTAATTTTCTCGTTCCCTCTCTAGTTAAGCTTTTACTCTAAAAGCTTGTATTATGTGTCGCCAAACGATTAGCAGAAAAGCTTAGCAGAGACGAGGAGTCAACAAAGTATGTTACGGATATCACATCGTCATCCTACTCTTATCGTTTTTCTATCGTGTAATCGAGGCATCACTGCGACTTTGAAGAGAGGTCTTTGCCCAGCAGTGGGCAATTGCGAACTGATAGTAATATAAATCAAAATTTATTTATTCCCTAAGATTTTTTTACAAACTCTTATGAGAGTAATTTTTAACATAAATAAAAAAAAACCTGGTGATAAAAGATTTGACTTAGGTCTAACCTAAGTCAGAGCTTCAATAGCTCAACGGTAGAAAGGACGGTCTGAAATCTGCAAGGTTTCTGATTTAAATTCCGACGCTGCTAGGAAAATTGTCACACCCACTCCTAATACAAGCTTTTAATTCCAGCATAGAAGGAGACGAAATGGTAACAGGAGACATTCCTTGAAAGCCTATTTTATGCTAATATTCTTTTTAAATAAAAAGAAATAAGAAAAGTGTTTGAGGTATCCTTGCACCCTGGTCTGAGAAAATTAAAGGCATAAGCCGCTCTACCAGAAGTTAATTATAATTTACATTTTCAGCAAACGTATCGAACAGTGAAGTCATTAAGAGCGTGAGTCTGTGGAGCCAGTTAATGTATGCGCTTGTATCTCATTTAATACAGACTAGAGTCGCGTGGCCCGGCCGCTAAAGTGTTTATTGGTGGCATATATTAAAGCATATTTGGGTTGCTAAAGCTCCCACATCCCAGGACAATTAAAATGTAGCATACATACTAAAATATGCCGTCGTTTTCTCCCGGAGAGATTAACTGTGCTTAGTGCTACTAAAATATGCATATTTTTCGTCATATTCTTATTTTGTATAGTTATTATATTAGAAATATATTTTAAGAAAGTTTTTCCAACCTAACATTTTATTGAAGGTTTCGCTAATTTATCGACATGTTCCATTTTTTTTTAATTACCCTAAAATGTCCCATAGTTGGGCCTCCTCCTCAGACCACTGAGCTATCCTATTTCTTTCCCACAAAAGGTAAAAAAGGTGTTTGCGTTTAATATTTTAATGTGAGGTAGCCCCACGCTTGCAGACCTTTTAATTTGCAGCCAAATTGGGCCGTTGCCCACGGTACTAGTACGGCCAGTACTAGTACCTCTTTCTCACATAAAATCGGTGTAATGTGGCGGCAATGCTGCCTTTATTAGGACTTTGATTTGATTTGATTTGATTTGATTTGATTTGATTTGATTTGATTTGATTTGATTTGATTTGATTTGATTTGATATGATTTGATTCGATTCGATTCAATTCGATTCGATTCGATTCGATTCGATTCTATTCGATTTGATCTGATTTGATTTGATATGATTTGATTCGATTCGATTCGATTTGATCTGATTTGATTTACTATATAATACATAATATAACAGCGTACTTAATATCTTAAACCTAGGTTTATTATATGATCCGTGGTGAGCCTAATTATATACAATAAGGGGCCAACGAGCAGGCGGTTCATCACCTAAGTGACTACCAATGCCCATGGACATCTGCACCACCAAATGGCTCGCAGATACGTTGCCGGCCTAAGAAGTATTTAGACAGACAGACAGGCAACGGAAACTCACAAACCTAACTAAACGCGACAACAATATCATCACTGGACGTGATAGCAGTGCCGCCACTTTATGGCGATCTTATGTGGGAAAGAGGTGATGGTATAAGGATTCGCCGGTTCATTTCGGCTGCAGATCAAAAGGACTATAGGAAGCGGGGCTCTACCTATACTTAGATAAACAGGTGTAAGGGATAAGATGGTGTAATAGGATATAAAGGTAGAGGGAAAAGACAGAAGGGATGCGCATACTAATGTCACGAACGGTATAGGGGTAGTGACAATAGCAGCTAGGGTAGACCGAGGTCGCGGACCCGTAGTGGACCTAACCAGTTATCGGACAGATAAAAAGCACGATGCACCCCCTGGAGGCTCTGGCTTTCTTGTAAATTTTATCTTCTTGAATGTCATATAACACGATTGAGTGGTATTCTTCTAGTAGATAGATAGCAGATCCCTTTTGAAGATGTCTAATAAGTTACCTTCATTACGGTGATTTGTGTAAGGCAACTGACTTAATATAGATATTTAAAATGTAGTACGTTTATAATACATATAACTATTTTTATTTATAGTATACTAGCTGCTTCCCGTGACTTCGTCGCCATAAAATTAAGAGTGTCCTTAGCTTATTATATTTGTAATATGGCACTATTGCACAATCCTCTCTTAGCGGATCGCTACTAAACATAAGCTATAAAGTAGTTTGCCAAATTTCATCATTGGCTTTCGAAATTTTGTGTCAGGTGACGATACGCTCATATAGCATCCAAACAATTTACAATAATTTAGCCTTGCCATTAGTCTATGATAGATAAATTGATCCAAATAGAAATTTCAATCTACGGGTTTGAACTTGTGACGGGATTTATTATCCCGCGGGATAATTAAATCGCTTAATTACCCAATCCATAACAAAACCCATTAAGCGGCGAACACCGCGAATTGATCGTTTAAGCGAAGTTGTTTTGAAATGGAGCGACAAATCCAATGATAAGGAAGGAAATTCAAATAGCTTTGGCCGAATTTTGCACTAAAATCATTGACCACTTGAAAATATATAAAAAAACATAACTACCATAGAAGGATGAACTGTGTTCTATAAGAGTTTTAGTTTTGTGCCTGACCCCGCTTATGTCTACTTCTGGCATAGACTTGGTTGGAGGGAAATTAGAATATAAGACTCTGGCTATGTCTTTAGAAGTATAGGAAATACCAGTACCTTCTAGACTGTACGCTATATTTTAGACTGTCTTTCTGACTATCGTGTTATTCGATTGGATACAACTGTAGCCAAGGGCTGATTTATTTTGTTATAACTGAAACACGAAACTTGGTCTGGGCGAATTCAATGCTTTTGTTAAATTCTGAGGGTTATTTTTTTGTGCGGAACCTTAATTGTAAGATCAGCTATCTGCTAGTGAAAGTCCTGTTAAAATTGTACCAGCCGTTTCGGAAATTACTCGGAACAAATAAATAAAAAGACAGGTAGAACGCCTAGCAGGCAGATAAAAATGTTGTAACTCGTGTTTTGATACAGGAATTGTATATATAGTCATATGCATATAGTAAAAACTATTAATTTCATCGATACAGGCACTTCAATTTTATTTTTATTTGTAGATAAAAACTTGATATCATTGTGAATGTTCAACAGGACCCAGTAATAACGGGTGTAACGCACATTTCTGGCGCGGACGGCGATGGGATGCGCGCATCGTGGCGCACCCTACACGTGTACCCCGCCGACTACGCCACTCATCGTGGCTTTCTGGCGCTGGAGTGTCGCGCCACGCTGGCCACGCGCCCGCCACACGAGCGCAGCATGGCCGTGCGCTTGTACGTGGAGAGCCGACCGCACATATCTTCGCCTATGTTAAGTAAAACTAGTAAGTGTTTTTAGTGATATTATTACATTTCCAATGGGACTATTAGCTCTGTTACTCCGATCTATTAAACCTCTCAGCATATAACTCATTCCCGAACCCTATAGAGATCATAATCTTAATGGTCTTATGTGTAAGCAAGTAAAAACGTGGGACCCGATTAATGTCACTTTGTGATATTATTCGTAAGGTTCTAGAGATCGTGGGGGTTCCGAGGATGACGTCAGATGGCAATCGGTCATCTTAACTCGCCCCATAGCCACAACCGCTGCAATCTAAGCGGACTCTGGTACTAGGACTAGGAAGATCTTATGTGTGAGTGCTCCTCTCTATTCCATCCATCTCTCCTTAGTTTTGGTCACAATATGTTCAATCAGAATATTAAAGAAAAAAAAATTCTGGATAGATTTTAAAAGTTTTTCTACATTTTCTTTCACTTGCTTTCTCTCTATGTGGGTTGTGGGTTTAATTCCCACCTCGAGTCTTGGTGTATTATCTAAATGTAAGTATTTATTAATTCTATATAACAGGCAGTATTATGTTGCCTAATTTTCATTAATATAAACTCCGAAAAGCTTAGTTTTTCTGGAGTGAGTAGCTAAAAATGTTTGCCTTATCCCGTAACACGTATATCTACGATTCGCCTCCGATAGAATACAACAAGTTGGTAAGAAGCAAATATCTATTTATCAATGTATCAAGTCTGCATCGGGCGGCCATTTTTCAAAGCAGATTAATTATAGCGGCACGACAAAGTGGAGCCCAAAATATTTATTGGCAGCGAGCTTTTGATTGGCTATGACTTGAAAATTTTTCAAATTTAATGAAAAACCGCACTGAATGGAGCGGATGGACCGATAATCGGGTTTTAGAATACATTTTTTTATAATAGAATCACGTCTGTGTAGGCGGACCGTTGTCCAAGTGATGACAGATTGATTTTCGGTGGCATTTTTAGGCTTCAGTAACTTATTAACCGACTTTTAAAAAAAGGAGGAGGTTATCGAGTCGACCCGTACGTTTTTTTTAATTATATGTTTGTTACCGCAGAACTTTCGACTGGGTGCACCGATCTTGATGATTCTTGGTTCATTTGAAAGCTGGTGCTTTCCGAATGGTCCCATATTAATTAAATCTAGGTCTGCCAAAGGTTTCGATTAGAAAACAATGAAATTCTAAATTTTAATTAAGTATGTGCGTGACAAATTGTCGAATATCTCAATATCACGATAACCGATTTCGATGATTCTTTCATCTGCATCAATTTAGCGGAGAACCTATTTGGCTAGGTACCGACTTCAGCACATCAGTAAGTGTCTACTAAATCGTATAAAAGTACTATTTATTTTTTGCTTTTTAGTTCGCCTCGCCTTTTTGTTTTTGTTGGCGGTTTTCTTTAAAAAATAATTTTTCAACAACGTTTTAAGTGATCTTCCTATGTCGAAATCTTTATAACTATGGGTCGTCCAGAGATGAAAATTGGCAAGTTTGAAAAGTTTTTGCTGGGGTTCGGTGCTACAACAGTCAAAAGAGGTTGAACTGGATTTTTAAGAATTTAAATTCACTCTCTCTACTAGGGATGATACGGAAGTGGTATATCGGAACTGAAAGTTTTATATTTGGTTTATCGGAATCGGAACCTGAATCGGAAAAAATAACGTCACAAACATTATTCATCACTATATAGAATAAAAATAGTTAAATTTAAAATTTCATAGAGCCTAGTAAATTAAATCAAACGGAGTGACACCAAAAGAGGCAAGTTATATTTAATAAACAAAAGCGTTGCAGCAATGTATTCCTTCAAGGCCCACTTCCACCATCCAGCAACTCTGATATAAATTCGAATTAAAATTTATCGCAACCGAACGTGTAAAATCAATCGGAAGTTCCGAAATTTCTGAATCCGTATCGAACCTCGTAACATCCCCACTCTCCACTGCCTTTCTGTGAGCCTAGTATCGAGTCCTCTCAGATATTATAAGTCCCGTGAAAAAGGCAAGAGTGTTAGTTATTCGGTTATCTTCACCATCATGGCGTATGGCATCCTGCATGGATCACAATTTCAAGCCCAGATCCCTCAACGAAGCCACTGCTGCTGGTTCTAAAAGAGTGCAAATCACATATGCCGCCAGGGAGAAGACGGAGTGAGCTGTCAACATCATCACAGTTACTCGGTTAGTCGCAGGCTCACCGAGTAACTATGACCCACGAAGGTTAACAAAGTGGAATTGAAAACGGTGCCTGCAACAACCAGTGCCAGAATATACTGTACCAAAAGTTGCATAATCAAAGACAACTTGCACTATTCATAGGTATGGAGTCCACAGAGCGCTTATTCGCTCCAGGAATTGCACGAAACCATATTGCGAGAAACTTTGCGATAAGCCCCTGTAAAACACTTCAAAAACGGAACAAACGGCGCAGATATAAAATCCGAAGCCGCCGGAGATCCGAATTGCAGTTAAATCTAACCGTAGATTACGAGGGGAGTTCCAGGAACGTTTACGCTGCAACATCTGAGGCAATTTGCTGTGTTAATCTAAAAACCGGATTTAGGTTTTAGCGGTAATGTATGTTGCCGGTCGGAAGGTCCACACTCAACCGGCGTTGGCGTTAACTTTGAGCCTGAAATTGCCACTAATGGGTTTACTACTAATTAATGTTCCTAAACTGTTCTATTTTCTAATAATCATAAGGAATCTAAATAGGTACTGAGGCTTTAACCTATGCAGTGGAGTTCCTTAGATATATTAATCTGAGATGAAATTTGTAACAAGAAACTTCTTACCTCGCACGATTCCTCTATGGAATCAATTACCACCTTCGATATTTCCGAACCGACACGACTTAGGGACCTTTAAGAAAAGAGCATACTCATTCCTCAAAGGCCGGCAACGCATCTTTAAGACCTCTGGTGATGCAGTTGTCCATGGGCGCCGGTGGTCACTCGAGTGAACCGCCTGCCCGTGCCTTGACGCTGTCCCATGACGATGGGCGAGCTCGCAATTTATAGACAGTAAGAAAGCTATGTTATTGAAAAGGTTACGACACTTTATGTATTGTGTTATTTATGTTAACTACAACCAGTGGCGTACCTTGTCTTAGAGGGGCTCGATATCAAAATGTATTTGGGGGTCCAAAATATTGCCGTCTTGGGCGCTCACTTACTCCGAAAAAAAGAGATTTCTGCCTTTTGTAAATTTTTAATAACTAATCTGAATTATAATTTTTTATTTGGTATAATGTGACTTTTAAATCAAATGGTTTTCTCAAAAATGATATTAATGTATAAAAGATTATGGTTAATATTTTAGAAATTTTTGCTTATACACTTTCGGGGCCCCTTATAATTGACACGGCTGATACAGCGGTAGCTAAACCCCTGACTACACTGTTGCATTGGGCGTAGCCTTTAATAGCAGTTGTTATGTGTTTTGAAATAAAATAAATGAAATAAAATAAATTTAATAGTACATCTATACCTATATTTTTAAATTTGTAATATGATAGCCTAGGGATATGATATTCAACCTAAAAGGTTAGTAAGTTGCATTTACTAACGCATTTGAATGGGATTTACCATTGAGCAAGTTACAAGAAGACATTACCATAATACGTACATTAATACGTAGAACAGATTCTAATATATTTAATTCTCAAGTCATATTCCGATCATACTAAGAAATACTTAAAACGTAGCCATCAATATATTATAGCAGTCATCGAAACGTGTGACGTAAATACATACATTAAAACGTAAGGGTTTTTTTTCCTTCAACTATGCAGTAATCTCATCTTTACTCACTACGAAATTGATCGCAAATAACGTATTCTCTGCTTAGATCCGAAAACAGTGCGGAAATGTTGTATTAAAATTCACTTTTGCCCTGTTTTTTAAATTCATATAAATTTAACACAGAAGTTTAATATCTCCCATTAGAAATCATAGAAAATGTATCTATTTTATATATAGATATCTATATTCATATGCAAAGCTGAAGAGTTTGCTCGTTTATTTACTTGAACGCGCTAATCTCAGGAACTACTGGTCCGATTTGAAAAATTCTTACACTGAAAAAAAGCCTATTTATCGAGGAAGGCTATAATAGGCTATATATCATCACACTATAATTGAATCTAAATTATTTTATCTAATTTTACGCGGGCGTAGTCGCGGGCACAGCTAGTCGCATGTACATATGTGCAATTAGTAAAAATAAAATATTTCGATGTTACAAACACAGACTTCAATTTAATTTAATATAAATAATAGCTAGTCGAATATATAGATGAGTCTATTACACTCCATATGTACTTAGACACGCATGCACCAGAGCATTAGCTGGAGAAGAACAAGCACGACTCTTCCTTCATCTGTTCTTCTTCTTCTTCAGATACAATACTAGAAAGACGAAAAAATATAAATCTATATCACGACTGGTCAGGATATTATGTAATTCGTCTTCTATTGCACGCATTACGTGGCTTCCTAGTGTCTGCAATCTCCGGAAGTCTGATAGCCAGCCTACGTACAATTCGTATTGTATTCATGTTAGCTTGTAACTTTATATTATTGAATAATGTTTTAAAATTTGGTTAGGATAATAATTTGTCAAGCAAGCCGATTAGATTTAAGGCGCGTAGAATTGTAATTGTTATACCGGAGCCAGACATTGCTCAAAGAGTTTGTGCATTTTCGACCTTGAAGTCTACAAAGTTCAACGAAACTTTGTGAACGTGCACAAAGTCCCCGGCCACACCACATGATCATTGAAATGATCATTCAAATGAAGCTATTCTGGCTGCGGCATTACACCGGAGCCAGACAGCTCAAAAAGTTTGTACATTTTTGTCCTTGGAGTCCACAAAGTACTATAAACTTTGTATGGTTACTCAAAGTCTCCGGCCACACTACGTGATCATTGCAATGATTATTCAAATGTAGCTATTTCTGGCTCCGGAATTAGAATATGGGAATGCAACCTTTTTGCATTTTTACTCTGTGATTAATCTCTCCACTTTGAGCATGGCGCTTGTCCTTGTTATTCTATCATCGGATGAAAAAATATCAAAGAGAAATAATTAACTTAACACGTTTTATTTACCACGCCACCACGAAAATCCCTCAGAAATGTAAACAATGTATTTATTTATTATTATTATTATTTATTTTTACACTGAATATTCTCGGCATATTTAATATCGGGTTGCCTACATGCAGACAGATCTCAACCAAGTCTATTGCGGTAGTTAAGTACGTGTTTATGAAATTTGTCTGTAGAAATTTACTAACAAAGCGATAAGTGTTCCGAACAACTGCTTTCTGGTGGTCTTTATTATTATTATTATTTTTATTTTTTACACTTAATGTCCTCGGTCTTTTACACCAGATGGCTTGCATGCAGAAGGACTTGAGCCAAGTCTGCTGCGGTAGTAAATAAGACATGACATATTATTCACTAAATAATAATAGTAATAAATATATAGCTTATACTACAATTCTTCGCGCCTTAAATTTTTTCTATTATAAATAAATAATAATAAATAAAAGGTGTCACTTAAAGAACGTTTTTTTTTGTACATTAAAGACATGCCTAATTATGTTTTTCTAACAAATAAGCTTAAAACTAAGTAGGGTAATATTTTTAGAAAATATGCATTGTAAATATATGACAGTCTTAAAAGAAAACCACACGCACACCAACGTAAAACCAATATATTATACAGGTTACATATACATATACCTTATTCAGGTTACATATTCACATTAGCGCCACCTACCGGATTCAATTGTCTTTTGGTACCATCTATGATCCCATTGGAAATTACAAAGTTGACAATTGCTTGTATAGTTGAAAGGCATTCAAATATAGTCTTTATTAACTTCAAAATATACACTTTATACACTTTATTAAGTTATAAAACACAGATTATCTACATAAAAATATCTGTCCGTTTGTTATGAGTAACTTTCGAAAAAATATATAATATAGAGGGAAAAGGTCGTAACAGGAACGGGAACGGCATCGGAACGGGAACGGAAATAATATTATAGGGTAATATAATAGAAATTATATAAGTAGTAAATAGTAAGTAACCAAACGTTCGGACAGGACAGCGTCTGTCGGGTCCGCTAGTTTTTAATAATTAGACGAAATAACACTGCCCGTGATGGAAAATATGAGATAAAAGTAAAATATATAAAGACGTGCTATCTTTTTATGGGTTTATACCATCCAATCCACTTAACAAAATTGGATTAATTATCAATATAATATCTTTCCGCGTACTCAAATTGATATAATGACGTTATGTGGTACACAAATAGAATGGCTGTATTAATCTACTTTAGTCTAGTAATTGGTTTAGCCTCACAGACAAGGCCAATATGTGATCAGACGTAAGCATCGGCTATCGGTAATTGAGTTAAGTATGAGTTTTACAGTAGATTAATGTATAAAGAGATTAAATTTCGCGGTCTTTTTATGAAGGTAAAGTGGACACTAACGTACCAGTCGCTTGATGCTACGTACGGTAAAATGTAGAGGTTTGCTACTCATCATTTTTCCACAGACGGTCTGGTCTCCCTCAGGTAGTGGGTTTATTCGGAGCCAGCCCCATCCAACGTGCCAGATATTCACTTGCTTAAACTTGCGTATAAATAAATTGTAGTCTTCTTCTGTCTAGCGTTATCCCAGTCTAGCACCAGGGTCCTTTTAAATTGCAGAGGATGTGCCTATGAGGCGATTTAATATGAACGACTGCCGTCTGACGCCAACCGCAAAATCCCCACAATCTCTCGATTAATAGCAGTCAGCGATATTAAACAAGGCCCAATGTTTTAATTGACTTCCGAAACAAGGAGGAGTTGGATGTTTGAAAGCAGTGTTCGTAAGGGTCACCCATCGGTCGTGGTATGAGCTGTTTAACCTTTAACTTACTTTATTTATAACTCAAGATCGGCTAAACAGATTTGGCTGAAAATTGGTGGGCTGGTAGCTTAGAACTAGGAGAGGGACATAGCATTAAAAAAAATCAGTCAAAACATCAGGAACGCGAACGGAAAAGTGAAAGAGAAAGGGAATTGGAGCAGGAGCACGAATAATATTACAGGATGTAGCAAATTGTAAGTTAACCAATGTGCAGGCAGGACAACGTCTGCCGGGTCCGCTTTTAATGTTTAACTTATAAATGCTAAATGTTTAATTCAAACTCTTTTATTTTGTTACTGCAATTGTATTGCATTTCATTTATTCTTGTAAATCTCTAAGACTGGATTGTTAACTTTTTACAACTTTGTTAACTCAGTCTACAAATGGATACCTCCTACGTAAATTGTAGTAATCCCAAATTACCAACTTCATAGAAGAGCATTACAAACCTGTGAATTGAAATAAAAACCACATTGTATAACACATTTGTGTATACAATTATATATTAAATAATGACGAATACATTATTCCATACAATAATATATTAAAAAGTGTCTGTTACAATAGAATTTAGTTGTTTGTAACGTGCTACTGTAAGACTGGAAATTTGGGGTTATAACAACTTACGTGGGAGGTATCGATCGGAATAATAACTTGAAATTTAATAGTGGCAAACCTAATCTGATCATATATTCCACAATCATATATTTTTACAATATGTTACAATCAGGTGTTTGAAAAATAAAGCCCCAATAGCTTATAGCTTAACGGTACAAGGGATTCACACAAACCCCAAAGTAACCGGTTCAAATTTCTACGCCGATATGGTATTTTCGCGTCCATCCCCAATACAATCTTATAACTTCAGCTAAGTAGAATAAGAAACTTAAAACAGTTTTTCTAATATTCTTTTCTAAAAAAAATATTATTTTTTGCTATTTTCTCTGTGCTAGAAAAAATATATATTTCCCTTTGAATATCGTCTAATGAACGAAAAAGGTACGTGACCGAGGCTGTATACCGCGGCTTATAGAGGTTCGGGTCTCATAGAGCCGGTACTTTAAAAGCGTTTTTTTGTCATAAACTCTATATAAGTCTTTTATTTATACACCTGATAAAGGCTAGAGTCTTTATAGGATCCAATGTTGCTAAGAAATATTTGTCGTTTATATTAAACAAACTAAAATGAACCAAAGTGACCGACATCGCTCTCAAACTATGCAAGGTGAAGTGACAATGGGCGGGACACATAGCCCGAAGGTGAGTTAACGACGGTTAATTAGAGGTACCATCACGCTTGTAGCCGGTTTCGGCCTGCGCATCCGGGTACCAGTACCTCTTTCTTACATGAGATCAGCGTGAAGTGGCGGCAATACTGTCACGTCTAGTGGTGGTGTTGTTGTCGCGTTTCGTTCGGTTTGTGAGTCTTCCCGGTGGCCTAAACTCGTCATTTTCCACTTAGTCCGCTCGCAACTGTGACAGCGTTATTAATTCTACCACCTTATGAGACAGCCCTGTATAGAATTTATGGGTTCATTTCTTATTCTTATTGCGAGGCCGGCCACTGGGGCGCGGCAGGTTTAACAATCTCGTTGCCGAGTCAGCTCAACCACTCGACACCCCAGCGGCCCGTGACGCGGCGAATGGCCCTCTCCTCGCTTGATGTGCATGCCATTTCAGTTGGAACATGGTCCACCATGTCCCGAGTGGCCCCAACGCCAGCCAGCGCTTCCGGAGACCACTCTAAGTCCTGACTTAACGGTTTTATATTTAACGTATCTGAAAAGATATTACTAAAATTAGAATTGGTACATGGCCAAACGCCAAAGATGATTGACGTCATCTTATTTATAATCTTGTGCTTCTCACCATCAAACAAAAATAATATTATTCTGATACCATAATTTAAGATAAGAAATAATGTGGCGAAGTAAATATTAATAGTGCCGAGGAGAAGTAAAGTGACATAGACAATAATATCGTCATAGAAAAGTTTTTATATATATAAATCGAAGTATCTTTAGATACTTATACAGAAGAAAATTTCAGGTTTTATAGAGGTATATTATCTATAGCAACTAGCTACAGGAGACATTTCAAATCGTGCTGCTTATCGAACCGCGAGTGAAACAAAGGTTAATTTAATTAAGTGGCTCACAGCGACTTCCATTATTTCTCCGTAACAGAATTATGGTATGAAGTTGGATGAGTCATAAACGTAAACGACATAGAAGAACCGTTGAAGGTCAAAATCAAAACAATGTTGCAATAAGAAAGACAATTAATTAGTCATACGGTAAAATTCGAACTATAAAGGAACATCGTGGGAAATTCATTAACAGAACAATGTATTGAAATAAAACAAAACATAATAGGATAAATATAAATTTATAAAGCAGTAGAAAAATGTAACACAGTCATATAAGCATTAAACCTAAGTCATGTAAGTAAATTTCGCAAACTAGACTTAGAAATGGTTACTTATTCATCAACTTACAGAATAATTTTGAATGGGGAATTTTAAATGAAGCACCAACCAATAACAGATTTTAATACTGTTATTTTATGGATTTGGTGTTTCTGGTTGAATTAAGTTTATATTATTATTAAATGTTATTTGGATCTAATGTAACTTAAACCTTTAGTCAAATCATTTAATCACCATTGAAATCAAAGGTGATTTAATGATTTGGCTAAAGATTTAACTTGATAAGTAGACTTCAGAGTCAACTAGAGTCACCTAGAGTTGATTAGAATTGTCCAGTGACAACAATAGATTCAGATAAAGAATCACAGGCGTTACGTAACGGTTAGGTAAAGCACCGAAGTAAAATCGATCTTCATATGAGCTCGTAGCAATTTCTCTAGTACCATCAGGTTTATTCTACAAAGCAGCAAATATTTAGTGACAATAAAATAAATGATCTGGATAAAGACGCTGCGTGACAAGTATGAGTATTACATTATTATTCTTAAAGGATTAAAACGTTTGATTAGGGAAATAATTCTGAAAAATATAGTGTTTTGAAAAAACTCATACGACGACCGACGAAACGAGGAGAGAAAGGCCGATAATCATTAAAGACCTCCATCCAAAAAATATGAAGGTGGCTGGGATAATTTTTCAGATTTCAAAAATTATGATTGAAGTGGTCGGAAAATCGGTTTATATTCTGCAGATAAAACACTGCCTGTAGACTGATACGATAAATGGAAAAGTAGACTAGAAGGTTATCCAACGTGATCAACAAAGGTGAAAAGGTCGTTTAAGTGATTTATTGTGATTGTTGGTTCAATAGAGGATTCAAGAAGATAGGTCAAGGTTAGATTAATGGTACAAAAACTCACCCATAGTGGGTCAAAAGCCTCTGGAAAGGTGGAAAGTCTTTCTGGAAGTGTTTTGTTTACGTCTCGCCTCAAACTGGTTTGGTTCGCGTCCACGCGGTCTATATAAACCGTCCATTCCGATTCGCCCCTCTCTCCCTCTCTGCGTCATTCACAAGAGGTTTGCATGTGTGCGCGCCGCTGTTGTTGACAGTATGTAAACGTTAGTGTGCGTTTGCATTTGGTTAGTGGTTACATTGTGAGTAAAGCGATAACTATATAAAGCGATAGGATATTCATTGATGATGATGATGAATGCAATTAGATGATGAACATTTACTGTAAACAGCGGTATATCTACCTTAAAAAGTAAAATTTCAAAATGGAGACTAAAAAGTAGGTTTCTTCACTTTTAGTATAGAACCAGGCGTTGTTGTGATTTCCGCCTTTGAAATTACCTCTTCCCGTATAAAGCCTTATGTTGTATATTATATGAATAGATATTTTGTTGGTAGTCTGTTGTATTTTAACTTTTAGATTTGACTTAATTTTTGATATGCATGACAAACAACTTTGCTTAAATCCGAAAAAATACGAGGGAACTTTGGTGCAATGTTGTGACCCGAAAGCCACACCATTGAACACGCCACCAAAGCACATCATCAGGAGAGAGACTCTACAAATGTTATTGGTAATGTGATTAGTAAAAACACAGCTTAATATTTATACTCAGGCACTCCCATGACCTTAGCGCTACCGTCAAACATTCTAAGTAATGGCGAGCTTGAGATATCAATTAATCTAACAAACCGAACGAAATGCGGCAACAATACCATCACTTTACGTGACAGCATTGCCTTCACTTCACGCCGATCTTAAGTGACAAAGAGGTATATAGGTGACTACCTGTACCCGCGACTTCATCCGCGTAAAATTAGGTAAAAAAATAGATTTAATTTTAGCGTGATAATATCCTCCCTCGTAAATTGTAGTAACCTCAAATTTTCAACTTCACAGTAGAGGGCTGCAAACATGCAAATTGAAATAAAATCGTCTTTATATAACAAATTTGTGTATACAATCATATATTCAATAATGACGATTACATTATTGCATATAATAATATATTAAAAAGTGACTATTATATTACAGTTTAGTTGTTAGTAACGTACTATTGTAAAGCTGGGAATTTGGGGTTACAACAACTTACGTGGGAGGTAGGGGGTTTCGATATATAGCCTACAACCTTCCTCAATAAATGGGCTATCTAACAGTGAAATAATTTTTCAAATTGGACCGGTAGTTCCTGAGATTAGCGCGTTCAAGTAAACGAACAAACTGTTCAGTTTTATATATTAGTATAGATTATTGCTACTACTGGAGTTCAATCCAAGTCGTTAGGAATTCTTTAAGAATCTAAGAGACCTTTCTCTAAGAAGGAAGACATTAAGAAATAAGTCTGGAAGAATCAGTCCAATGGATGGAAATCCTTCGAAAAATAAATCATCTCTTTCTATTTCATTTAATAAAGAAGAAAGTTACACATTTAAAAATAAAAAACAATTAATTCTACGTTATATTAAGAAGTAGTTCCAGTCCTGGGATTGTAGATATTGTGGGGGTTCCGGGGTAAACGTCAGACGTCAGAGAGAATCCTTTAAATCCTTTTACTCCATGTCTTCCTTTACTCCTATCTAATTATATATAGTCCTTTTGTTCTAAAGCCGAAATTTGCCAGCGCGACCCGTACCAGTACCACTTTTTCACATATGATCGGCGCAAAGTGGCGGCAATGCCGTCATGTCAAGTGATGGTATTCTTGTCGCGTTTCGTTCGGTTTATGAGGGTTCCCGTTGGCCTAAACTCGTCATTAAGGCCGGCAATGCATCTGAGAATCTTCTTGTGCTGAAGGTGTTCATGGGAGTCGGTAGTCACTAAGATGAACCACCTGCCCGTTTGCCCCTTGTAATATATTAAAAAAAATCGAATGTCAAATTGGCTAGTGACAGATATTTACGAATATACCTCTTCAACAGACATATATGTATGTACATATATAATATGCGTCATTCAATTTGACCTAAATTACAGGCTCAACCTCTTTCAACCCTTTAGTTGACTTACAGAATTATCTTCTCAACATAAGTAGCTGTTGAAAAGATAATTCTTAGGATCGAAATAGAATCAATTAGATTTCTATTCATGAGTATCTAACGATTCAAAAATTTGTAAGATCCAATTGAAATTAAGCAACTTCTAAAATAAATCGGTAAACAACAAAGCGCGTATTATACAACCGTGATCGCTTTCCATCATTACTGTTGAGATGTTCAAACACTGTCACGTACTCGTGACCAGGAACCCTGAGATGATTACAGAACGCGAAAATCCTACTTGAGATGGATGATAGAATAATGCTGTTAGTTTAAAGGAAGTTTTTTTATTTTTAAGTGTATTATATTATGAGGTATACGTAGCCTAATCAGTGGACGGTAGTTGAGTCGATCGCTAGGTTGAGTAGCTCTCACCGCAACCGGGTGATAGATGGGTGACTTATTCTAAGACTGGTTTTCAAATATCCGACCTCTACTGTGTTTGAGAACGCACGTAAAACAGTGGATCGGAATTAATGTCATAGAGTGAGTATTGTAGGTTGTCGGGATTCCGGGGATGACGTCAGATGGCAGTCGGTCATCTTAACTCGCCCCACAGCGACATCCTCTACAATCTAAGCGGACCCTGGTGTTTAACCCTGATAACGTTAGGAAGAAGAAGAAGAATATAGCTAATAGGTATGCTAATAGAATATTTTATTTATATGTCTGTATTATTATTATACCACATACCCTTGTGCAACAATCGATACAGCTAGTTGAATAATACGATCTGTGCTTAATACTTAGTTCTAGATATTCATTGTGTGATTACAAACTATGACATAAAGGTAGGGAAACACTAGTGTGTTTGTTTACCTTTTGTCTCAAGACGAATGAATAGAGTATAGGTGTTTCCTGCGACTTCGACCGCATAAAATTAAACATGCGAGAGCACTTAGACTTCTTTAAGGGGCTAAAAAATTATTACGGGCATTATAAATGTATACCTTTGCCCAACAGTGGGAATCAACAGGCTAATTAAAAAAATATGTAAATTTCTATAATTTTTCATTCTTTAAAAAACCGTATTGAAATTGTCTGCCGTATTGAAACGACTGGACCAACTGAAATGGCACTACATAGGAAGCAGTAGCTTTAAAAAAAAGAATTATCAAAATTGGTTCACCCAGTCGAAAGTTCTGAATTAACTAACATTAAAAAAAATACAGCCGAATTGAGAAACTCCACCATTTTAGAAGACGGTTGAAAAGTATAATTAAAACTTCAACGACGCCGCAGTCAAATCAGGATACACGATAACCACGGCTCCATAAAAAACCGATAACATGCCAAATGTTTTAGAATATGAATGAGCGTGTCTTAACACGCGCTTGGCAATTTTTTATTATGTTTAATGCTAAGTGAGTATCAGTAATTTAAAATCACGTACGTGTGATATTTTTAAATTACTGTTACCGTTATGATATGATTAGCTTGATTTAAAATTTTTTGACAATCCATTCGATATTTACGTTGGTAAAAATTGCCAAATTTGAATATTTTTCACGAAAATTTAACATTTTATAAATCAGATTGCAAATTTTTTTTAAGTGGAAAGTAGTCAAACTTAGGTAAAAGGGCATGTTTCTTCAAAATCGGTTCAGTAGTAATTGAGATGAGAGACATACATACATATATATAGAGTCTCTCACCTCATATGATAACTGTGAATTTGTCATAAGATAAACTTACAGCGTAACTACAAATTAAAAAAATGAAAAAAAAAAACAACTTTCGTGACACCGTTACCGACACCTCTGCAAGCTTAAGTTTTCACTTCCGTCGGCACTCCCGGAGTGCCACTATTATTTTTTATTATTATTCAGAGCACTAGCTACGAGGTCAAATTTTGATATCTTAATAACTTCATTTTCACGCGTCCAAAAAGCAAAGTCCACTAAGGTGTGTGGTCCCAATTGTCAAAATGCGACAGAAAAATCGATTAACATTTGCAGCGCTGAAACGAATTATTAAAGGATTTCACGCTCTCCCACCATCGTAATAAGGATCCGTGACGTAAAAATGAAAGGTAAGTATAAAATTGTTTTAAGTAAGTCACAGTAGAATTACAAGCGAAGTGGAAAGGAACGCCTCGTCGAGTCCAAAGATCGTATTTTTTGTCGATTAATCGATTTTCAAGTTGTCATTAGTCATCGTGTGACATTTGATGCCCTGAATCATTCCTGTTAAAACGTTTAGGGTTCCGTACCTCTAAAGGGAAAAAAGAACCCTTATGCGATCACTTAATTGTCCCTCTGTCTGTCAAGACACTTTTTCGTGAACGCGTAAACGTGTAAAGTTGAAATTTATAATATGTAGCGAAGTCTGCGATCCTTTGAAGCTGTAAAAAAAAAAAAAACCCTCTTGATAAAAAAGTTTCAAAAAATGAAAATACACAGCGATGTAGTTAAAATTAAAGTAGCTAAAAAGAAAGGAGTAATTTATGCACTCGTGTTAATTTAGTGCCCTCTCGTTCGCCGGGGCACCAACATAACACTCGTACATTTACGCTCACTTTACGCTCAGTGCAATAATCTGTTATTTCGTCGAGGGTTAATAAAAAACAGGTGAAAATATAGTATATTTACACACTTTACTATTGTAGTATATTTATTTTAAGTAATTATTCATATTCTTTATTAAAATATTCTTAGTAAAGTAAAAATTCACGAGGGTAAGAAACACGTTACATTGGTACACAAATAACTGCGAATTTACATACTTCAATTTCCCAAGTAATTTTGCTACTTATGTTTTTGCTGATAAGGGCTAAAATCGACTAATTATGTTTATTACTTTTGTGTGTTTGTGTATACTTTATTGCGTGGAAAGGCATTGTATTTAGGGCTAGGTCGAGATTTCTGTTAGTATTCAGTTAATTGTGGCAAATATAATTTACATTTTAATAGTTCTTGTACTACCGAAAGCACGAATTTGGTTTTGAATAACGTAATGTAATACGATGCAAAATATTAATAAAGGTGGTCAAAAACGTGACAAAGACGCTTACATTGGAGGGTTCCGTATCCACAATTAATACGATAGTATTATTCAAGATTTATCTGAAGTTATCTAGTACCAAGATTTAAAGTCCATAGGATGTAGCTATGGGGCGAGTTAAGATGACCAACTGCCGTCTGACGTCATCCCCGAAATCCCCAAAATCTCCCGTTTAATATCACTTAGTGACATTAATCGGGACCCAAGAGCGTTTCAGGGTTCCGTATCTGATTCGCGTTAAAGGCGTTTGTTATATAATTTTTGTTTTATGATCAGTTTTTAGTATGTATTGTCACCATGGATTATTTCAAGTTTCTATATTTAATAGTTTCAAAATCCTAATGGGGGACCATCTTGCAGGCGGACGACATATAGTTAGAAACTATAAGGGTTTCTTGTAGGCCTACGAAACCCTAAACAGGCAGTTTATCTGAGTGATCACCGACACCCATCGACAACTGCACTACAAATAGGCTCGCAGATGCGTACATACATTGCCGGTCTTTGCGAGATGAGTAAGGAACTCATTTCTAGAAGGTATCGGTTGGGAAACGCCGGAGCTGGCACCCGATTCAACAGAGATATACGAAGCTAGGTGTTTCTGAAAAATCACACGGTTGTGGAATTTCGGATATCGAGGTCATGAGTTAGTTTATGGCGTAAAAAAGCCAAAGTCAATTTTATTTAGTTTGGTCTCTTCGTGTCTTTTTGCTTTCGGTCAATCATAAAGCCCATTCCCATTTCAGTAATTAATTGAATTTAGTAACTGAAACCTAAATTATAAGAAAATAATGTTTACTAACCCCTTACATATTTAAGACTACTAAGACATATATGATATTATTTTTTTTTAAAGAATATTAGGAATACTTTTTAGGTATGTCTAATATTTCCTTTTCCCCTCCTACTAAGCTAAAATTAAAAGCTTGTATTAGGAGTGGGTGCGACAATACCCCAACGGCGGTGGGGTTTGAACCGGGTACGTGCATACACCAATTTGGTGAGATATAATTACAGTAAATGTTTAATAATATTTACGTAGTATCAGTGGATACTACAGACGACATTAAAATTAAGCTGTGTATCATTAACTCACTTTAGACCTAAAACTTGATCTATCAGTTTATGATAGGGTGCGATATATTATTTCCCAGGATCTCACCACATACAGGGATAGAACAGCTTTTCCCATCGATCTTCATTGTCTACTTAAATTTCATCAAACTGGAATATAACCACAGACTAAAATAAAGGTAGATGGAGAATTTTTTTTTAAATATGTTGTTTATAATCACGTATAAAGGATCACCATAAACTAAAAAAACAGCGTAATTTTTTAAATTTAAGAAGTAGAACTAAAGACTGTAAAACTATAATTAAAATAAAGAAAAAAATATATAATAATATAGAAGAAAAACCTCAAAAAACCTGAACCATCTTGCTGGATAAAAATACGTTTGTGTGTACATAAAAAGAAGATAATTTAAAATGTTCCACTTAGAAATCGAGATATCCAATCTCGCTGCTTAAGACACCCAATGGAGCATGGAACAATGTGATGTAATTAAGGGTAATAAATCTCTCCCCTGGCTAGATACAGTGGCACGGCACGGGCCTTGCATGTCTACACCCTGCCGTGAGAGATCTCAGAACCCTGTGCCGCATAATAATCTTTATAACCTCCCTCTTTAATGTGAATCTTGAACGAAAATTAAACGAAAACCTTCAGAGGAGGTCTTACCTTAATATGCGGCTAGCATTTGAGTCGATTGCTAGGTTAAATAGTTTTACCGTGGCGGGTGGTAGATGAGTGTCCCGTTCTAACACTGATTTTCAAATATCCGACCTCCTCCGTAGCTGCATGACTCTTTACAAAAGGCACTAAAGAAAGGAGGTCACGATTAATGTCACTGAGTGATATATGACGGGAGACTGTAGAGATTCTGGGTATTCAGGGGGTGACGTCAGATGACAGTCGATCCTCTTAACTCGCCCCACAGCCGTATCCTCTGAAATTTAAGAGGACCTTGGTACTAAACCTGGATAACGCCAGAGAGTAGAGGATAAAGACAACCTTAACGGACGGGACGCCTGGTAAGTATGAACAATTAAAAAATATTTTATACAAATCATGACCATAGAATGATAGCTTTCGAAAGGAACTAAATAATTCACAAAGCACTATTAAACATTACTGCATACACTGTAGGTGTACGAGCGTCAGAGAATTTGCACGTGGCGACACATCGTCATACTGTTCTGTTTATATAACATGGCGACGCATGCCCGTGTGTCATTAAACAGGGTGAGTGGTATGACAGTTAAGATACTATGGGACATGATATTTGATGATCATGTATGAAGAAAACATAGTATTAAATACAAATATCTATTAACTACTACGTAATATTAAAAGAAAGTTATCTAATTAAGTTCGCAACGCATGGACATAGCGTGAGGTCACTGTCACACGCGAGCTATACGACATGTAGAGCCGTGCGGGAGGCGCGGGTTCTGCTATGTGAATACACGCCGCATACGTAAATTCGCCGCACGGGAAGGTAGGGCCACACTTCATTTAATTCTATGGAAATTCCACGGGAAGGTAAGACCACACTTCATTTAATTCTAAGGAAATTCGATGAAAAATCAAGTACATAATTTTATTACATAAACATAACGAGAATCGAGTACCGAGTACACTTCTTAAATGTTCTAAGTGTTTTACCAGTCACCGTTTATAGCGTGCTTTGCAAAATATATTGATTATAAATTACATTTCTGTATTAATCGCTTTTAATAAAAAGTCCACAAGGTTATATTATGTCTTTAACACTTAAGTGCCAACCACTGATTGTTAACTTCATCTAGTTCGCTTCCATATTTTTATTTATCACTAGCTGCGCCCCGCGATTCCGTCCGCGTAGGCCACCCTTATCACTTAGGGGGATGAAAAATAGATGTTGACCGATTTTCAACCCTAGTCAAAATGCACACAAATTTTATGAAAATCAGTCGAGCCTTTTCGGTGGAGTTTGGCAACGCACCCCGTGACAGGAGGATTTTATATATTAGATAAAGAACAATTGGTACACTAAAACGCTTTTATTACTCAAAGTACAACATAAACAATATTATAATATTTATTTCAATTAAATTACTCATATTTCATTGACCGTCCGTCAAAAAACCCCTCTTTGAAATTCCTTTGCGCGGGAAATTCCTTAAGCAGACGGAAAACGCGCCGACCAAGCAAGAAGCAGCCAGTGTTGCCAACATGATTTTGTACATAAATTTGGACAGGACCTCTAGTCGATTATGCTATTAAGATTGAGACTATTCTACATTTCAACCTAGAGTCCGTTCAAAAGGCACTCTCACATATCATTCGGAGCGTTAAACAGGATTTCACGCTTGCGTTAATCCTTGTGAACTCGTATGGTTGACAACGCACAACATTTGCCGATAGTCCTTTGTCTCCATAGTACTTGCTTTAAGGTAACGTTATAGTCATTGTAAAACATCGCTACTCTTTGAACATTAATGTATATATCTATAAATAAATAATATACAGGACTATATGACACACGGACGTTGTTCCTTAGACAACTTAATGCCTGTGTTATTATAGGTAACAGCCGCCTGTTATACAGTTTGAACCGGGTACCTTGCGGACTCCAGTCCATACCTTATACCGTTGAGCTATTGAGGCTCTAAGTGGCTGGCTGCAACTGCAGGCTGTAACTGTGTACATTTAACATATTTCAGTTATTCTAAAGATATTCCTTCGCGTATTTGAGCTTTAATGCTTCTCCCAAGGCGGCCAAACGATGTAAGCTCAAATTACCCCTGTTATTATGCAAATTAATAAACCACTACAAGACAATAGCGTTTGTTTGTTTATCAAGGGGTTAGAACTTCATAATTCCCTAATAGTTTATGATACCCCAGTACTTTAATGATGGTTAAATTACTTTTGAGCCCTGACCCGGCTTTTACCTGCAATATTTAGACATATCAATATGCAATTCTATTTTCACATCATACTAAAACAGGAAGAATAAAATTTACAGTTCATCAGTGTCTTTTTTTAAGCACATTATACTAAGTATTTTTAAAGAATTCTTTTGTAGATAATGAGGGCCAAACGTGCAGTTTGCTGCAGCAATTGAAATATTTTTCTACTAAATTATATTTTTTATCAATTACGTCTATTTTTTTAAAAGTGACATTTCAACCAAACCACTAAAGTCATTATGTTACACAACTATAGATGATAGATGACCATACATAAACAACGTCACACGAATTTTATGTTTTTTAACTCCCCTCCCATTCTTGTCACAAATTGCCACATTTTAGAAACCCCCTATCCCCTTGATGTGACATCACGTATTGTTCAAATTTATGCATCTTTTATAAATAATTAAAACAGCACTTTCAATTAAGTATTTTTGACTTTGACCTGTGTCGTAAAGCTTTTGAATCTCCCCCCTCCCTCCCCGTCTGCACATTGTCACACAATGTTTCATAAACCCACCCCTTACCCCCGTGTGACGTCATTGATGGCCCTTTATTAGATCCAATTAGAAAAGGAATCCTGGCTTTGCAACTTGCAGGTTGGAACATGTGAGATTCGTTCGTCTTTTCAACAAATATGAAATGTTTACTTAATGGGTGCTTGCTGAACTAATATAACTTTATGTGAAGATATTAGGCGGATGTTCCTCACCTGTCGGCGGTTATCTAAGGCGGGGAAAGCAATTATAAGTTCCGTTCAAGTTTGACACTCGCCTAAATTATGATCTGATCACACCACATGAGGGGGACGGGTAGAGGGGGGATGTATGATAAATAATTCTGTCTTTCACATCAAATGATTTTCTTACCGCTGGATGGGAGTGAGTAGGGAGGGTTTTTTTTTATAAAACAACGTGTAAACGGGCAGGCGGGTAACCTAAGTGACTACCGCCCATGGACAAGTGCAACACCAGAGGGCTAGCAGATGCGTTGCCGGCCTTTGAGTAATGAGTGTACTTTTTTCTTGAAGGTCCCTAAGTGATATCGGTTCGGAAATACAGGAGCTGGTAACTGATTCCAGAGAGAAATTGTGCGAGGCTAGAAGTTTTGTACAAAAGTGCACGGTTGTGGACATCGAGGTGTTCAGGGTGGAATTTCAAAGGTGTTAAAACCTTCGTCTTTCTACATACCTCTGTCTCTATCATTTTTTTTTAATTTGCCGTAGAAATACAAAATAATCAAAGTTCATATAATAGAATAGAAACATAATAATAACACCAGCTGAATTAGTTCAACTACTTTTTAATAACTCTGTCAGTTCCCATTAATTTTGATAGATGTCGGTATTTACTTCCATTTATGCAGTCGCGTTCGCCAAATGTTCAGCCACATACATCCTTTATACTCATTAAAGCGACAAATATTGCACATTTTTTCAACCAAATTAGGAATTTATGAAAGATAACTCATTAAAAGTAACAAAATGTATATAAAATGTTTGGGCTCATAAAAATTTCTCACTTAGAGTAGGGTACAAAATTAACATTGTTAAATATATCTAAAACATTCTTATTTATTCACTAATAAGTGAAGCGAAAACTTTTACGAAAATTGCGCGGACATAGGAGTATGAAATTTGGCACAATTGTAGATTATAGAGGAAGAGAATATTTTTTTAATGTGCAATATTAATATACTAAATTACCAAAACCACACGCACACCAATGCCAAACGATTTACACTATTTACACACACATGTATCGGACAATGTCAAAGCAGTCGTGACAATCTTATGTTATATTAAATGTCACTTTATTTTTCTGTAAATATAATAATATAATCGCAAAAAGGTTTATGGGGGAGTTTCGACCAGCCGGCGATTTCTATTATTACAGAATAAGTCATATTGAGATCGGTCTTTATTATAGACAGTTTATATAGAGACTTGTAGTTCCTTTATCATACGAAATTTTAAATTGTTTACAAAAATGAACGACCAATAAAAAGGAAATATTCCCCGATCAAAATTAAATTTATGCGGATATTGAGAACGGCGGATGGTAGTCCATATTGAGAACTGATACGCCACGTGCTAACAACGAATTCGGATAAATGAGAGTCGAAGTAGCGCTCTGATATTCCGTAGTCTCAAGAGTAATTTCGTAAAAATTTTAAAATTTTTATTAAGTTAATGTGGTAGTGTATATAACACATATATAACATTAACATGGAGGAGGGTAGTTGTTCATAAGACTATAAATACAGAGACAATCGGTTATGCGGGGGAGTTCTGTTACGACCGCGTGACACTTCACGGATAATCTTTACGTATTATACTATATTATTCATATATTATTCACGGATAATCTCATATTATTCATTCTTAAATTAACAAGAACCCTCTAATTAAAATTACAGAAGAATCGTAAGTATTAAATTAAGCACACCTAAAAAGTATTCATTGCCATGAATGGGATGGAAAAGATGCCTCGATTAAAATAGAAAAAGAAATAAAAATTTACATTGGCATTGATAATGTTGGTTAAAATCATACCACGATTTTTTATGAAAAGCGCCAGTCATGTTTTTGACCTTATGTCACCGCGTTACAACATAGGGCGGTGTTGTCAGTCAACGTAGATATAATTGTCTTTCTATAACGAGATGAAAGCAATGGCGTCTATTTTCGGTTAGTAAGGCAGCATGGTGACACACGGACGTCCTCTTCGGCGATTAAATTAAATGTGTTTTCTATCTTCAAAAGTTGTTTTGTTCTTTTTTTTAATATAACAAGAGGCAAACAGGTAGTTCACTTTAATGACTAACGATTTCAATAGATAACTGCAATATTGTAATGATCGTAGTTCTGTGCCGGCCTTTGAGAAATGAGTGAGCCTTTTTCTTTATATTAGGGCAGAAACAACGAAGGTAGGTTTTTTTTTTGTGTAGATAAACAATAAAAATACAATTAAAAATATAACCTATATCGTTACCTCCTATGTAAACTGTTGTAACCCCAAATTCCCAACTACACAGTAGAGCGTTGCAAACATGTAAATTAAAATAAAATCATCATTATTTAACATATTTGTGTATACAATTATATATTCAATAATGACGACTACCTTATTGTATGCAATAATATATTAAAAAATGATTATTATATTACGATTTACCTGTTTGTAACACTCTACTGTAAAGCTGGGAATTTGGGGTTACAACAACTTACGTGGGACGTATCGATATAGAGAAATAGTACGATAATTTTTCTGAAACAGGCTGAAGATCTGGAAATATTCACGGAATCTTCTGCGCGTTTGTAATTTTTTTTTCTGCACCGACCGACTTTTGCGACTTTTTCTACTATTTACTTTTAATTTAAATACGAGTTGCGTTTCAATTATTTTTTTTTTTCACAAAAAACAAATAAGACTGCTTTAGCTTTATTCAAATCTTCAGCCGATCGACTTTTTTTAAATTATATAGGAATAGTGAGCTTTTTAACTAACGGAAGAGAGAAATTACATTAAGTAATAAAAATTAAACGTCTGTAACAACGTGCTTAACGTACCTATGTGTAGTGCGCTTTTACTTTGTAATTAAGATGCTGAAGTTTAATTAACCGTATCTGGCCAATCCTGCTTCAGTACCGACTAAGTTTATAATAATATTCGTACTTGTTAACAATCATGAGATCCTCTTAAGGACCATTTCAACTATACTAGTGGGTACTTCATTGATAGGGTTCGCCCAATAATCAAAATTCGACTATATTTTTAATTGAAAATTTGAGGAATATGACAGATTTCAACGTAGTTTTTTCATTATTTTCTTTAACTTTTATTTTTAGTACTATTGCGATGAAAAAAAAATGAAATAGCAGCATGTCACTAAATTATTATGTCTCTATCTTATTATCTATGTATGCACTCTAACAAATTCAAAAAATAATGAACTTTTAAAAGGAGACTTGCTTCTGTCAAGAGTGTCTACTCCGATAGTCTTTTAAGCGTGTAACATTCAGATTTCAACTCGTTCTTTTCCATTGAGATTTTGTAGCTTCAGACTAACAGACAGACATTTTTTAAGTAAGCATGTTTGCCATATGTGATGGTAGTGTGTACGACAGCTAATTATTATAAATCTGTCGGTAATGGTGGGATGCGACATTGTGTAGTTTTATTTGTACGGAGCGAGTAAATCCACGCAGAGACAAGTATTAGAGATGTTAATTAAATGTTCTTGTGTTGTATTGATAGCGGGGAGTCTTGTTTACATCTGACACAGTGTGGCAAAAATACCAATGAATTGTTCTGCGGGGATATTGTCTATGCATAAATGAGACGAATTAAATTGAAGAGTCTATGACTTTCGATTGCGTCGCCGCTTTTTCTTAGCGCCTTATTTAGATGAAATTTAGTTTTACAACTCAATGAAGCAAAACTATTATTCAAATATTTGTACAATTGTCTTTTGAAAAGTATTTTTAAAATGCCCTTAATATATTATGGTTTCCTTTAAACGCATCAAACGAACTGTATTAAACACTAGCTGTACCCCGCGACTTCATCCGCGTGGATCGCTTTTATCACTTAGGGGTTTAAAAAAATTGCCATAAACATGATATTGATAAGGATCAATATCATGTTTATAGAAATACATACAATACCAAATAATGTATTATTTTAGAACAAATTTCGATAGCATAAAAAGTTATAGCGAGTCAACCTTAAAAGATAGACATTTATTGTCGCGGACTTATTTAGAACTTGTAAAGGGGAACAATTTTTTCATTTATGACTTTTGCGAAACTTTAACTATATACGCAGCGCACCTAGCGGAAGCTCTTAAAAGGGGGAAAAAACCGCCGATTTTGAAACATTCTTCATTAGTGCTCCGCTCCTATTAGTCTTAGCGTGTTGGTATATAGCCTATAGCCTTCCTCGATAAATGGGCTATCTAACGTTGAAAAATTATAGAGATATATAATTCAATAGAAGAAGGTGCGAATTAACTGGTCAAGGAAATTTCAGATTCCTTATCAATATACAAATAAATTCACTTATAACGTATGGTATACTAGGATCTGCTTGGAATTTGCTACGTGGAAATTGAAAACCTCCAAATAACTAAAATACACTTTTCTTGTAGATGTAAGTGAAGCATAACCAAATAAGAATTTTCATTGGGCTACAAGATTGAAGTCATTACGCCTGGCAATGCTTAATAAACATATACACTAAATTGATATTTACAGCCGTCTTGAGTACTTTAGATAATCAGCGAACTTTAAGCATTCCAATAGTTCAGAATGTAAACCCATTATTATCTATACTTGTGTAATTACATTTAACTTATTTCCCATATAACTAAACGAACTCTAGAGACCGTTATAGATTATGGCGCTTATTATAGAAAATAATGACAGTATTTAACAAAGCATGTTAAGGGAACGAAATAGGTTCACGACCAAATCGAAAATTGCATCACTGTTTATCGATACGTAATTATACACCGTGCTGGTATTATTATGAAATAAAGCTTTGTTATATTAATTACGCAGAGGAATTATTAATGACTACACAACTTCATCCGCGTGGTTAAAAGTTAAAAATTTTGCACCTTATATAAATATATATAAGTTGCAAGATAATAATATTTAATATAATAATAAATTTAATATCATAATAATTATAGAAAATCATATAGTGTAACTTGTTATGTAGAGATTTTTCAATTTTCTTGCGCGAACTGTACATACCAATACTTTGTAAAATTTCATAAAACTTGGTTAAGAAGTTTTGAATATAGAAGGGCTGAAAATCTCTGATCAAGAAATCAAGAAATCAAAACTGATCTTTCTTTAAAAATAAACTGACTTCAAATTGTCAGTACTGGACTAAATTGAAATGGAACCATACGGGAAGTACTAGCTCTCAAATAAAGAAAGAATTATCAAAATCGATTCATCCAATCGAAAGTTCTAAGGTCAAAAACAAAAAAAAAGTTGAATTGAGAATCTCCTCATCTTTTAAAGTTGAAAAAGAACAGACTCGTGGAAAAAAGAAATATATGTTCAGATCGACAGTAAAATAGGAGAAAATTTAAAAAATATGTTTAGTTTTTTAACAGGACTTGAACTTGCGTCTTCTAAGGTTTTAAGGTTTTAGTTTTCCTAACACTTGTTTATTGAAAATGTTAAGAAATAATTTAACACGTCCTTCTGTATTTCTTATAATTTTCGCACCATTAGTATCTATTTACGAAAAAAAGAAACAAAGTACATATGGATAAATCGATCACAGCTGGCAGTAAATCTTATCGGGGAATCTATTTACACCTGGGAGGTGCAGGAGTGACCCGCCATTATATCATAGACAACTTACGCGAGTAATTCAATTACGAGAAGCAAACTCGTTCGTTATTGCCGCGTATAAATTCGCCGGTCGGACAGTCCGTGCACCGCCGTCCAAGACACTAAACGCTTATAAACATTGTACCGGCTGTAAGGCTGCGTTCAAACTAAAAGTATAGACAGCCTCCAACTGTGAGCAGGTACACTGTAAGGTTGCTGTCAAACTAAGCGTTTTATAAACCGCCGACTATGAGCGGGCGAACTTTTGTTCGCACTGAACACTCGATTACGTAGTCATAGGTATATGCGGTTTCTCAGCGGTTTCTTAGTAATGCGCTGCTAAGCACCGCAGACTTTGGCAAGCTAAATAGTTGTACGTAACGTACTTTATGAGCTGAATCTCAAGCTCTCTATCTATTAACCTAAAGCTGTGTTTAAGCGAAACATAAAATAAGTCGCCAATTATTTATTAGTAGTCTAACTGCAAGCGCCGTATGTCGTGCGAGAAAAAGTAATGTTCACCATGACGATGAAGACAATGAAGCACTTATTGTGCAAATGCTGACCAAAATGAGAATAAATATCATCGTAGTGGCTTAGCGGAAGACTACGGCTCCTTCAGGTTGCACATGATCGTAAAACTGTTCGTCTGGATTGTTGTTGCTGAGAAAATAAAGTCAAGGGGCGAGTACGAAAGATCCAATAGGGTCGAAGTGCGTCTTGCCTTTGACTTGCGGATCCCATCTTATAAATTGTACAACAATGTAAAAGTTGTTTATTAATCTAACTCAGCAGCCTGTAAAGTAACTCGCTCGCAATCGACGGCTGATAATACGTTTGTTGTGAACGCAGCCTAATTGATTTTGCGGCCTTCATTAGCGATCCGGTTATTCGTTTCAATATGCTTTTGATCCTTAATGATTCCTCGGCAACAACGCTTTTATTCTGCTTAATGCCGTATTTAGGAAGCGGCGCCTTTGAAATCGGCACGTTTGCCGATCCAGATGTCGAATTCGTTCCTGTCATTTCGCCTCTTTATACACGATTTTATTTGTTGACTCACTTAATCTTTTGTTCTTAATAGCCATCTATTAAGAATATAGAGGTTATAAATGTTCTTTGAAACTATTTTCATTAGAAACTAGCGGATCCGATGTTGTCCTGCCCGGATGTTGATCTACTTACTATTTACTACACTCTATTATCCTATATAATATTATTCCCGTTCCCGTTCCCTTTCCTAGTCATTTAATATAGTGGTTAAGTATTATTATATTCTTTAATTGGTAAAATGGTCAATGACCATAATAAAAGCATATAAAATATGATGATATGTAAAACGAAATAAACCGAAGTACGAGTCAGACTCGCGAACGAAAGGTTCCGTACCATCACGTAATACTTTATCAAGTCATTTCAAAATTTATACTTTTCATAAGTTTTATTAAAATTTGACATAATCAGGTTATGTTTTTTTTTCATGTAACTAGGTTGAGACAGGGTTTAATTACCTTATCGAATGTACTAGTATGGGAAAAGCGACATAAACGGCCATATTATCAATGGGTTGAGTATAGTTAGAGGGTTATGTTTTTTACAAGTTAAGGGGATCATAGACTTCAGTATTTAGTAGTAATTTCAACTTTATACACGTTCGCGTTCCTGAGAAAAATCGTCTCGACAGCAAGACTAACGGCCAGACAGACGGATAATAAAGTTATCCTATAAGGGTTCCTTTTTTATTAGGAGGTACGGAACCCTAAAAATAACTTTTTGCCTCGCACAACTCCTCTGTTTATCAGGTGCCCGCTTCGGTATTTCCGAACGGATACAACTTAAGGACCTTCAAGAAAAGAGTATACTCATTTCTTAATGCCGGCAACGCATCTGCGAGCCCTCTGGTGTTGCAGTTGTCCATGGGCGTCGGTAGTTACTTATGTGAATGCCGCCTGCTCGTTTGCCCCTTGTCATATAAATAAAAAAATATATACATATATATGAATACAGACCTCTCTTTTTTTAAAGTTGGTTGCTAAGTACGTAAATAGACATGTTGTTTCCGATTGCGAAACGTGTTGACCCAGTAGGTAAATAATGAGCAAATTTTGTAAAATTTCGCTTAAAAGACGCTATTTGATATCTTCGCACATAAATATAAGTGTTTTTAATAAAATGTTTTTAACGTGCTATTTACTGAAGTGCAAGCTCAGCTGTTGACTGCCACTTCGTACGGCTTAAATACAGAGGCCCCCAGCTGAAGGGATCTTGAAAGTGCATAATCGAAAATTCCTAAAACGTTATCCACAATCAATTAATAACATTTTTGAGAATATTTTCTAGGCCAGCCATTTTTCAATTACGCCGAATTAATATATAATTCAGATTGTTGAAACATAAAAAAAAACTAATTTTTTAAAGCATTGCTCGCCCCACGGGGTGTGCTCTTCTCTCATTAAATAAAAATAGAGCCATTTCGTGAACTAAATATCACTATATTTTTTTGCTATGGCACTTATTGATAAATGTAAATACACATCGCTTAAGATGTAAGTCCTGTTTTAACACTTTTGATACTTTGCAAGTATAATCATTTTATTTAGTGTAATAAAAAACTACATAAAATATATTCCCTGGGACGTTCGGTTGTCCGTATGTGTGGATCTTAGCAGGCCGTTCCTGCTTTGCACGGGTATTTTCATTATCGATTTTTTCGTAACTTTTTTGAAAATATTCTATCACCTATGTTCATCAGGGATAGTGTAAGATTCTAATGTAAAAGTAATTTAAACTCAGCTTTGTAAGGACTATTTTTAAAAGAGCGACCAACGATTTTCTTGCTGATTCTTCTCGTGGCTCGACTCTTCCGAATCAGTGGTAGCTTTTAAAATATTTGACGATTCAAAAGAGCTTGTAAAGGTCTACTTGAATAGAATATCATTTGAATTTGAAATGGCAAAAGAATTTTAAAAATCGGTTCACTAGTTTCATAGTCTATTCAATGCAAACAAGCAGTCAAAACTTTCCTCTTTAAAATATTAGTATATTTTTTTTCTTTTTTTTTATTAGCCTATACTGTCCCACTGCTGGGCAAAGGCCTCCCCCTTTAATAACTACTCCTGACCCACCTGAATCCACTTTTTTCCAGCAAAGGCGTCCAAGTCATTTCGCCACCTCTTCCTCAGCCTACCTGGTCGTCGGTAAGTATTAGTATAATAATGATTTTATATTATTCATCATCATACCGGAACCAGACATAGTTCAAAGTGTTTGTACATTTTTGTCCTTGAAGTCTACAAAGTTCTACAAAACTTTGTAAAGTTACACAAAGTCCTGGCCGCACTACATGATCATTGAAATAATCATTCAAATGAAGCTCCGGCATAACAAAGTCATTACTAAAAATAATTAAAATTTTATATTCAGCTTTAATTGGCAAACGCAAATGTAAAGATTTGTTGCCGAATTTGTACCAAACTGTAATGTCTATTTTAATTTATATGCTGAAAAAAACTTGCAAGGGATAAGTTAGAGTGACAGAAATGTAGGATCAGAGATAGATAAATCAATACCTCCCACGTAAGTTGTTGTAACCCCATTATCCCAGCTTTACAGTAGAACGTTACAAACAACTAAAATGTAATATTGTATACATAATTGTATACACAATTGTTTTATATAATGACGATTTTATTTCAACTTACATGTACGAGCTCTACTGTGAAGTTGAGAATTTGGGGTTACTACAATTTACGTGGGCGGTATCGAAATATATCACCGCTTTATTCGCATTATTTCTGAGAAGGTTTAAAAATAAAGAGAGTTGGTCGCATCTTCGGAATTAGTCCTACAGATGGCGTTAGTGGTGGACCTTTTGAAGTCTTTAAATTACGTCAAACGATTGTAGGTGGTGGGGGGGGGGGGGCTAGGGAAACACCATAATGTGACATTGTGCGAGCCATAAATAAATTAGTAAGCCATGCACGTAAAAGCTTACCGCTTGGCGTCAAAAATACTTTTCGAAGCCTAACTTCGGCCGTGGCTTATATTATTAACATATGAGACCTGAATAAATATTGATAGGACGTCGATTTGGCTGCGAAATCGAAATTTATATACATGTCAATATTTTGTTTTGCTATCCGGCTAAGACACTTTGTTTTACATGTGGATGCATTAAGCGCCAAAAAATATTATTATGACTTAGCATTATAAACTGTTCTTGACTGACTTTATGTTTTGTGTGAGTGTGCCTGTGTGTATGTGTGTATTTGTATGACTGATTTTAAATATATGCACATTAATAATATAATAATTAAAATTACAACAATTATTAAAATATAATAAATATCTTCTTACTTTGCCTTTTAGTTTGTGTAAAGAGATAGTAGGGACTTGCAAAATAAAACATAATTGAGGTTCTTTGAAATGAGACTTAACCTTTAGCTCTATGTTTGAGTATTCACAAAGTCCGAGGACAATATCTACAATGAAAATGACAACAATAAATAATAGTAATAAGTATCTTCTTACTTTGCCTTTTAGTTTGTGTAAAGAGATAGTAGGGACTTGCAAAATACAACATAATTGAGGTCCTTTGAAATGAGACTTAACTTTAGCTCTATGTTTGATTATTCATAAAGTCCGAGGACGATTTCTACAATAATAAATACAGGGCTCATGTCTATCATACAGAAATCGTAAATATATAATGAGGGACGGCCATTTTGGTATGCTTTTACGCTCATTTTACGATGGATTCATATAACTATCTCGGTATCTATCACAGAAATGTATGTCGTGTTATCGATATATTTTATGTGAGCAAATATAAACGATTTGTCGTTTATTGTAGCAATAAAACTGACACTTTGTATGAAAAACAGCAAACAATAGGAAAATTTAAATTTAAACACACTCTCATTGCGCAAAATTTGATATATAAGAATATTAAACGCTTGATGGTGACTTGATAGACAGTATGTTACAATACTTGTTACAAATTCTACTCTCAAAGGTTTCTACTCTATAAATCGTTGGACGTTCGGTTTCGAACGTAAAAGTATCAAGAATGTTCGTGCTAGCCCTCAGATGGAAAGTTTCGTTGAGGAGTAGCACAATTGGGCAATTGATTCAAACGCTGCTGACTGCGCTTTATAGTAACGTTCTTGGCTGCATCAGTCAGAGCCATTGATATGGTCACTTTGTGAGCCGTTAGTGTATAACTACTAATTTTATGAAGTTTGTCATTGAATCGATAAGAAGAAGAAGTGACGTTCTTGATAAGAGTACCATGATACTCTATGAGGAGTTATTACTAAGACCGATATATACATCAGCTATATTTAAACAGACATAGATGCAGCGTTAACGGGCTGAATACATTTACAGTACAACGCAAAATATCTTAAAGAAATGTCAAATGCGAGTACAAAGATGCTCCGTCGCTCCAAAACACAATAGGCTCTCATTATTCCAGCAGAATCATTATGTAACAAAGAGAGATTTAGAGTAAATTGAAGTTCTCTATTAAGTTTAAAGTTCGTGAATTTAAATTGTGAACTAGTCCCACTAATACCAGGAGTCCTTTGTAAATTGTTTCAAACTCTTTGAGGAAGGGTGCTATAATTAGAATTAAGGGCGTTAAGTAAACAAACGGGAATGTAAAAAAATGTTTAGACGGATGAAATTATAATCACGATCTTTTGATCAACATTCTATATTTACAGTAAATATATTGAAAAATAAATTACATATTTCATAAGCATTTTGTAAAATGTATTCACTTTAAAATAATTACAGTGCAGAAAAGCTTTCATATTAAAACATCGTCCATTAGCTGACTTACGAAAACACTAAAAGCGGACTAACAAAAAATACAAAACCTTTTCCCAATGGACCAATTGTGAATTGCCATAAGAGGTTGAATTTCAAAATATTTCACATCTTTTCCATTTTCTATAACTATTACTCGTACGTGATGCAAATTAATATATTCTTTAACTTTTATCTTTTCGATTTTAGAAATCATAATTATGTATATTGCATACATACATAAACTGTTTGATTTCCATAAATTGCGGTGTCCTTCTTTTCACAGGTTGTTTCACATTTTCGAAATCTCCTCCCCCTTGATTTGACATCACATATTATTCAATTGTATGCATAATTTATAAATAATGAAAGAAATCAGTAGTTTCCATTTTATTTTATTTTAATTTTGACGACTCTTTTGACCTCCGCTGCCCGTTGTCACACAACGTCACATTTTAGTAATACCCTAGCCTCCCTTTAACGTGTGACATAACTTATGTAAGATCCTCTAGGGTTTCCGTATACCCTCCAATTATACATAACGCTTGTATTAGAAGTCGGTGGGACAATAGCCCAGCAGGCTTGGATCTACCGAGATTACTTTACAGTCCTGATTATCTGTCGTTGAGCTATTGATTTGCTGAGAATTAAGTAGAAGTTTTGTTTGGCTTTTGCGATCGTACTCTTATTTTCGTTTTTTTTTTAATTGGAGATAGGCAAGCGCTTGACCGCAGCCACACTTGATAAAGTGTAGATGCGGTCTACGGTGGAACGCGCTTGCCTAGAATGAACCTATTCACTCTTGCCTTAAATGCTATAATCACTTTAATATATGCAAAATGAGTTGGTAAGCCTCGAAATCCTCCAGTAATTCACGAAGCTTTACTCCATTAAATTATTACACAATTCTGGAAAACCATTAAGATATTATGCCGTGGTACGTTTTTATTTACATTTTGCGAAAAAGGAAAATCTCACGCTATTAGGGAGTAAATTGTTTAAGGAAATAAATATGTCTTGAAATTAAATTTGTGCAGATTAGCAGAACATAGTATTTTAATACAAATAAATTGATGTTTATACTTTAGAAGCATAAGAATAGCAATAAAATGTTCTCTATTTCTTGATACAATCTCGGTGGAAGCTCAGAGCTTTCAATATGTTACAGTAATATGAATGTGTAGTATGAGAGTGCTTTATAATAAATTTTATTTTAATAGCGACCTACGCTTGCATCGAACTTTCACCAAACCGGATATTGTTGTGGGTTGATATTTTTTTTTGTTACGTCTGTTATTAATATATGGGTATATAATTCTATTACTGAGGAACCTTCAACAAAATCTACGAGTTTTCTGGTAGTGCAGTATTTCCATTGATGTCGGTAATCACTCATATGAATAACTAGCACGTTTGCCCCTTGTTATTTAAAAAAAAAACTGACTAAATCTGTGTTACATGTATAGGGATCGTTAATTTGTTATAATTAACACGATTCGGGCCTTTGCCGGGTTGCGTTTCTAACGGTGATCCGTCATGGGCTGTCAGCGAGCCCACTATATCACCGCCTACCTATGTAATCTCTAAGATACATGCCTAAAATCAAAGGAAAGCCCGATAAATATATATAACGGATTACACCCTGCCAGACACGCGAGCTATTACAAACAAAAGATAACGCTGCTTGGAAAAGAAAAGTAAACGGAAAAATCGTAACTCCTTCTACCAGATTTACGCGACTATCTTATTAAATATAATGTTTGAATTTAGAATGACTAGCACTAACTAACGCTTCATATTTAGTTTTCTAAATACTACCGTAGAATCATGAAGATATAGACTCTACAAAGGTTGCTCGTTTAAGTCTTTTTCCATACGATAGCCTAACAATTTTAACGCAACAAAAGCCAGGCGAAACAATGTAGTTTCCACTCGTCCGGTGCGTAGGATGATGTGAATTTTAATTACATTTTTACGATACTGAAGCGGAGGTACTCAACTATGTATGAAGGGAGGGCAACCCTCATTGGAACTAACGCTTCCGGCTCGGGCATACAAAAACAAAACCCTTGCTGACTCCGAAAGCCTCATTCATAGGGATATTGTCGGGTACGTTATCTATTTTCTGTTGCTATTTACACGAGAACTGTTTACACAGTAGGCGGTGGATTCATCGCGTTATGTATGTTGTTTTAGGTTAATGGATTTAAAACGGCACGCGGTAGATTCAAGTTATGAATATTGTTTTGGGTTAGGAATTTTGTCGCGTTGATCGGCACGTGTTAGTTGCGAGGAATCCGAGTATGTTTTCTATTTGAATTATACGATATTTGCCCAGGTATGGGTGCGCTGCAACTTCCACATTTCGCATATTAGGAATGTTGGTGTAGATTAATGGATTCAAAACAATATCCATTTGTTAGTATCCGTCAGGAAATGCCTTGTTATTATGTATTTTTTTATTTTTAAACACACAAAAATACGTTGTAAAAAAAGAGTCGCTTCGAGAAATTTTATAAGTTATATGGATCTGACAATATGGAGTACTGAAACTTCATTCGCTGCTTCATGCAAATATTTAATTAAGTCTCGTTAAATCTCTTTCTCTATCTATCTATTTTTTGACATCTAACATCTAGATTAGAATCTTTATAAGTCACTTGTAAAGGGAAGGAATAAAATTAATGTGGTAGTTTGATCCAAGTTTCAGAGGAAATCAGTGTATTAGGAATACCTTTATTTTATTATTCTACTTATATTCTAAACGCGAAAGTTTATACACATGGATATATGGATATATGTTTGACGCTCTTTTATGGAAAAACTACTCAATGGATTTTAATAAAACTGTACAATAACATAGTTTAAGCATCAGAATAACACATAGGCTATAAATTATATATACATTTTGGGGCATATCTCACTGTAGGCAATTTTTATAGTTTATAAGGTCTACTATTTGTAATTGTATATGTCTGCAGTGCTATGTGTGCCTCAAATAAAACTTTTCTTTCTTTCTTTCTTTCTTTCTTTCTTTAGCTTTATATATTAAGTATAGATTACTACGTAGAGGATTTAAATTCATCTCAGTGACGTTTTATACGAGATAAACAAGTAATGAATACGTTAGAAAGACGCAGTAATCTCGGATAAGCCTACCCTTACGGAGCAAGTGACCTCATACGCTCCATTTTCTTTACAGCCACCCTGATTGGCCAGATAGGGGAATGAGCAAGGGTTGGCTTGATTACATTAACACATTTGGAGTAACGACACGCATGCTAAACGCTGATAGTACATCTTAGAAGATAGTTTCTTTTTTTACTATTCGACACACGGACGTCTGTTTCTAAGGTAGACAACTTAATGCCTGTGTTACACGTAATAGCCGCCTGTTATACACAAATATTTTTTTTTGGAAATATATGAATACATACATATGGTTAATACACCCCGACTCGAGGCGGGAATCGAACCCACGTTTTTAAGTGCAACGAGTGCGAAATGGAATTGACCACGAATTTAGGCAACAAAGAGACAAAGGGAGATACGGCGACATGAACACAGCAACTCTGAGTCGTCGAGCATTGTCTTTGAAGGATATTGCGAAACGCTCATAAGTATAGACAATTAATAGCATGGTTCTTAACTCTGACGCATTGCCGGCCAGCAGGAATTTCGCAATCTCGAGTGGAAATTGCCCCGCTATAAGCTCACACCTTTAATTTCATACGAGAAATATAGTCAGCCTGGAATCTAGATCACGTATTATGAGCGAACGATGATAAGTTGAAATGAAAAGATCTTTAACGTTTCCTCACTATTTTTAATCGTTTTTCCAAGAGTATCGAGTAAGGTTTTTTAACTCGATTTAACTTTCCATTTAGAGGTTTTTATTATAATGGTGGAATTATGTTTTATATATAGTAATTAATCAGAATAATTTAGTTTACAAAACAAGATTCCATATCGTCAATATAAATACGAACCTGTCTATTTTTATAGACTTAGTCTAGTTAAAGTTTTGATCGGTTTGGTATATCCTGAAGAACAAAAACCGTACGCTAGTTTACAATTAAAAAAAAAGAAAACAATCTGTCAAAACAGATGCGTATGCTTCAAGATGTTTGTCTATGGTTTCACGTAATATTACGTTAAACGTTATATTACGTAAAACCATAGACAAATATCTTGAAGAAGATCTTGAAATTTTTCACAAGACTTGTAAAAATTTTCAAAAAATTCTATCGCTTATATTCTTCAAGGATAATTTAGGCTTCTAATGGTGAAAGAATTTTTCAAATCGGTTCAGTAGTTTCAGAGCTTATTCAATGCAAACAAACAATCAAATCTATCTTCTTTATAGTATAAGTATATATAGTGTATATTACAGGGTCAAAAATCTAAATATGGTGTCAAAAAATAATTGAGAACATTTTGGTTCGTGGCCTCACTTAAGAGGCGGGTTTTTCTCTTTTTTTTAATATTACTAAAAAACATAGTGGTTATGATAATATATTACGTAATGTTATTAAATCACACAGCCTTTATGGATCACTTTTTTCAAGTGACCTGATGATAGTTTAAGCATTTCAATTCGAAATCCGGTCGCTCCTAAAGGGAACCTGTTTTAATTATTATAAGAATTTACTAAAGAGGCCATTAAATATGCGAAATGACATGATATCTTGGAAGATAAATTTAAAAGATAAAATTTACAACTTTTGTAACGATTTTTTTAATGTATCGTTTTCTGACAAAGATGTTCTCATACTTAATACCAATCGCAATTTTTACTTACAAAAAAAAACAACTTCTGTTCTTGAACATACGCTATAATATGCTTAGTGGTTGCATCTAAGAAGATTCTTAATGTATTAAGTTACACATATAAGCTACTAAAACTAAATTAAACTATTTATGCCAAATGGTGGGAGAGGTCAAAATACATCCAGGGATATACAAATATTATTATGGAGACATTCTATGTTACAGTATTTCTTAAAAAATAAAATAATATTGAGAACAGATTAAAAAAATATAATTTAGTGAACATGTATGTTGTTTTAAAGACAATATTATTAATGTTTTCTTTCCTTTGACAGTTCGTAGTCGCCCTGACGGTAGCTGCGGTCTATGCCGAGGAGGCCAAGAAAACCGAAAAGCGAGGTCTTTCCGGGCTTGGTTATGGAGGCTTAGGATACAGTGGATACGGTGGTCACGGCCTCGGCTACAGCGGCGGATATGGTGGTTATGGCGGACTCGGTTATGGAGGATACGGCGGATATGGAGGATACGGATACGGTGAGATATTACCCCTTATTTTACAGTGTTTTTTTACAATTCCTTCATTCATTCAAAACGGTTTAATATTACATACGCTTTTGTACAAATAATGGTAAAGTAGTTCAACTTCTAAGTATGTATGTCATTTTACCTACACAAGGGACCTACATATTTCTATTTTCATCAAAATTTACGTACTTTCTCGGAGTAGCACGAAAACTTTCTTGATGAATACATAGATACAGAAAACAGAGGAATGACTTTAATTTGGCCGAAAGATTTCATGCCTTGAATCGAGAGCGTCCCGCACTAGTTATTTGCATACAAAAGCTTGTGGGTGATTTACTTGAAAACTTCAGCATTTCCGTGCAAATTTAGACGAAAATTTCATTTTATTTCTAGTGCAATTCAAATTTGTGTATTATTCTAATTTTCTTAGAAAATTACTCTTGACAAACAATCTTTAGCAGAAAATTAAGAACAGAAATAGAACAAGGCGTGAATTTGTATTATAACAGCTGACAGTAGCGTGTTGTGACGTAGATAGCATTTAATCCGTAGAATAATACGACGGTTACTTCAAGTCTCAAATGCTAAATACGAGCACTAGGTAAGGCGTTAAGATATCAGCAAATAGACACTATAGTATTCATTTAAAAGGAATTATCTTCAAGTGTACTCGAACCAAACGAATTTTAGTTAGAGTCAGCAGGAAATTCATCCAAGTTTATTGCGCCATACATTCTCTCATTGCGTCCTAATATAGCCTTTATCTGCAAGGAATAAAATCGACAATACCGTTCTAGAAACATAACCCGTAACTATGTATCTGTTCGGGTAAAACCTAGATAGATTAGAGTTCCGCCTTCCTTCCTTCCTTCCTTCCTTCCTTCCTTCCTTCCTTCCTTCCTTCCTTCCTTCCTTCCTTCCTTCCTTCGTTCGTTCGTTCGTTCGTTCGTTCGTTCGTTCGTTTGTTTGTTTGTTTGTTGTGTTTGGTTTAAACGCAAAGTGTTTGGTTACTTCAGTACAGTGAAAAATGTACGTATTGTTAAAATGCATTAAGTATTCATTTATAAGTATATCTACTAGTATTATACCACAACTTACTCACCCATTAATTATCAAATACAAACAAGAGTAAAGTCCTATTTAACATCTTAAACAACAAATCTCACTTTGAAACTAAAGGTCACTTATTTTATTCACGAGTTTTTCACGATAAGTAAATATTCCTTGAATAACTGATATTTATGAGTCGGTTGTAATAATAACTTAAATTTTTAATCATAAAAAGTCTTAAATCACATATTATTACACAGGATTTCCGAAATAAAAACATAACTGCGCATCGTAAGTACAAACCGGTGACTGTGCCGAAAAAAGTATTACGCAATTCCAAATCACTAACGGTCATTTCATTAAGGCAGGGTACAGAAGAATGTTTTTATGTGCCTACTAATTCCTACTAATTTCATTAAATTTGAATTAATGTGTTATTTGTATAGTTGATACATACAAATGATACGTACAATATTTTATATTTATTTAATAAATAAAATATATACAGGACTATATGACACACGGACATCGTTGCATACTTTACGTAGATCAAAATTGTCGTTTACAGCATATTATTAAAAATAATATCTTCGAAGTTATGACTTAAAATGTGAGAGAAACAGCGGGCGGCGGGTGGTGTGGTAAGAAACTCATAGATGGCGTATATGTCGCATTTCTCATACCATTAAAATTAATGAAAATGGACTCGAAACCTGTATGGTAGTTTCCGTAGCCTTGGGACCATGAAATTTGGCAAGAAACAATATCTTATAGCATAATAAAGGGCATACGGGCTTAGTTAAAGGAAAAAATACAAAATCCATAAATTTGTAGTAACATCATAAAAAGAAATTACGAAGACTGTCATATTCAAGGAAATCCCATGAGAAGTACAAATTTTATAGTAAAATAACCTTGTACAAGTATTATGTGCCAGTACGGAACCCTCAGTGCGCGAGTCTGACTCGCACTTGTCCGGTTTTTTTTGTAGAAATATATAAATACATACATATGGGTGGGTGGGGAGATGGGAATTGAACCCACGAACCCCGGAGCCAACAGGCCGGTTAACTTGCACCCTGCGGTGCACTGCTAGCAGGATCCCGCGACTTTGTTCACGTAGATTCAGTGATTTTGTTATTTTTATAAATATAAAACAGTCTACGTTATTCTTTGTAACATTAGCTATTTCTTCCGAGATTATCCAGAAGAAACAGACAGACAGACAGACAGACAAAAATGTTTTTACTTGCGTTTCTGTTATAGTATAAGTGAAAAAAATTATTTGAAGATTACGACAATTCAATTTTATTGCATGCTTAGATTAATAAAAAAAAAAAAATTGTGCGGTCGGGGGACCCTCGTCAGAAACGAAGTTTCTTTTCTTCTTCAACTAGGAGTATAATTCGAAATATAATCTGTATCCCCTCTCCGTCAATCGCCCATTCCCCCATTCCGCCATTCCATAATTCCACCAATCCGCCAGTACCCCCCTATGGCCGCCAGTATCCGCTCATATCCGCCAATATGCACCCTTTTTCCCCCTTTAGAAATTCGAGAGTTTCGCACCCGGCTGCGTATTCACTTGCTCGTGTGCGCACACGCGCAGCATACGGTATATCCTTACGTGAAGATTTCTGAGAAATCGCATTACTCGTAGTTTTCGTAAACCGCGTTAAGGCACATACGTTCCAAAAATCTAATATTAAATTAATTTTAAGTTCGGAGATTGATCTAGAAGGTTACGTAGAAATATCTGGCATGTACGAACGTATTCAAAAACAAGTATGTACTATGTACCCAAAAGTTGTAGTGGAGAAAATCGCTATTTATGACCAAGGTTATAAGAATATTATAAATGTATACGAAACAACCTGTATTTGTCCTTATAAGAGTTCAATAAAAAGTAATTGTTATTGTCTTTTTTTGTGACGTCATTCATTTGATTGAACATTTAAAAATAAAACGATAAATCCTACAAGTTATATTTTTCCAATGGACAAAATGTTTATATTAAAATACGTAGATATATATATTACTATGAATTTGGCATTAAATAAACTAAGTATTATAACTAATAATCCCAATTATTAAAAATTGAATTTCGCAAATTCCCATTTCTCAACCATTACGGTTGAGTGACGCAATAATAAATTTATTCATGTATACCCAGACATAAATATAAAAGGTGATGCACAAAAACACAATAATGGTATACATTTGTAGAAGTTTCCTTTTAAAACCAAAACATTCCACGTAAGCGGCACGCGCGTGTCATTGTGTCCTAGCCTGAATTGATAGATCGATAGTCTATGATTGGCCGTTGCAAAGTTGATCGCCCGCGCGCAACGATCAGGTGATACGCAAAAGGCGTGTCCATTTTCTTTAGTTTATTCCATGTTATTTGATAAGTTAGTCGGAAGTATTTGCTTGTTATGATTATTGTTTACGTCTAAAGTGTTTGTTATTGAGTGCTTGTCAAGACACGCTTATATAGAAGGGTTCCGTATTTGATACGCTATAAACGTATTTGTTAAATAACTACATAAGTTGTTGTCCGATTTCCTTCAAAATAATTTTTTTAATGAGTTTTTAGCATGTTCTATTAATATGGAAAATTTCAAGTCTCTACGTCTAATAGTTTTTAAATGCTAGTGAGGGAACCACCTTACGGGCAGACGGACGGACGTACGGATAGAGCGAAATTATAAGGGTTTCTTGTAGTACTACGGAATCCTAAAGAGGCGCTTTCCGTCTGTATTCTGACTGGTTGCCAGAAATCGACTCGGATTTCGAGTATTAAATGTCACATTTTTTCAAATTTAAGCCACCTTTAAAAATCAACTGCATTGTGTTCGTTTACCGTCTTAAAGCTATTAGCATTGATTTTCATGATTTAAGTAAGTATTATGTCTGGAAAATAATATTAAACTTCCCTCCAAAAAAGGCAAAGCAATGTTTTTTATAAATGCTCTGGTAAGTCTTAAGATTAATGCGATTTGACAAATTAGCAGAAGGTTGCTCAAGGGAGGTAATAGTAGTTATTTAATTTGGTCGAATAATAGACTAGAAATTTCGAATAGTTTTTCTTTATTCAATAATTTTTTTTGTTATCTCTCTTCTCTAGGTTGGGAAATGATAATATGCGGCATAGCAAAGATATTCCTGGTGTTGTTTTATTAAATAAAATGATCAAATGTTATTGTAGACTGAGGAAAATATTGTGCTATTGTTTTTATTCCACGTTCTTTAGCAAGAGAATTCTGCAATAAAACATTACAGTTTTTGATATCTTCACCTTAATAAGTATTAAATAAATGAATAAATGCCAGCTCATATTAGTACTAAAACATATCATAACTTGAATGTTAAATATAGAAAGTTTATTCCTAACAATGAACACCCGAGAGTTGCACGTACGAACTTTTAAGTCTTTCAATGAAATTAATGAAAACAGAACGAATATCGTGATGAATATAGATAAATATTTGGCCACTAAAATTTTCGATGTACTGTGGAACAATATCCGTTTTGTAACAAAGTAATTCCATTGCGTATACAAATAAAAATCATAAGCTATCCTACAAATTTTATTATAAACGGGAATATTTTTGACACTAAATGCTAGTTTATAGCCCCAAAAATTAAATGATGAAACGTAATTGAAATTAGTGAATAATAATATCTCAACATTGGTCAATATACAATTCCGTGTCACTAATTTTTTTCCAGTGAGTGTTGCGTAGGTGTTAATATTTTTACTAGCGATATATTTCAGGGTATTTTCAGTTTCAAACAAGCACTTCATGGATTTCAGTCCCTCTAATGTTAGAGAGACATGATGATAACAGTCATCAATATAACAGAGTGACATGGACTCACATGTCCACGGTATTGTTGCCCTTCATCGTTAACGAGGAATAGCCCATTATTTCGATATGTCTAACGTTGTCAGTATACCTTTCATATTAATGAATGACCATCTATTTTCCCTGACCTGTACACCAATATTATAAAGCTGAAGAGTTTGTTTCGATGAACGCGCTCATCTCAGGAACTGATAGTTTTATTTTAAGAATAATTTTACCTTTGAATAGTCCGTCAACCGAGACAGACAATAGGCTATATTATAACCTCAATCTTCATAGATTGATATAAGGGACTTAGAAGTCGAGCCATACTTCAGAAAACGAAAATATTTTTAAATAAAGAGCGCTCCGATGCGATGCGGTTGACAACTGAGGTCAGTAATTACATTTTGTATGCAAGTATTCAGGCAAATAGTTTGAAGGATTAGCCTCGAAGGCCTTTATTTAGAAATACTTAATACTGTTCCCGAAGGATATATCAATAATATCAGCGAAACCGCGAGCAAATGCCAGTAAATGTATATAACTATTGTTTCACATATAACTATGATCATTGTATGGTTTGTTTAGTGTTTTAGTAGGTTTAGTTATGAATAGTGTGTAATACTCCTCATCATTCATGATTATTGCAAACTGTACAAAAACCTCTCACTGTACACAAATAATATCTACCTGCAATCACAAACTCTATACCGAGGTCACGTAACTTTCTTTAGATATATCATATCAATTGAATAAAAGATATAATAAATGAAAATTGGATATCATACTCAGTTCCAAACAATTTCCAAATAACATAATGAGCCTTTGATTTTCGTATCATTTTCGTTAGCAGAATATCAAATTATCAACGTCCCTATTGAAATTCGTAATTTGATCCCATTTCTAATCAATGTCTTATTTTTGTGAAATAACAAGTCCATTAGATGTTTTTACCGTCTAGACATCAGCCATTACCCTTAGACGCCTTTTTGTATTGTAAATAGAGTGTGTAGGAGTATCGAACAATGAAACTGTCGATAATCAGATACGCAAGGTGAAAGATATTATTTTCTTATTCTACCAGTACATTCTTAGTTAGTGTCAAGGTATATGAATAGATACTTATGTCAAACATTTCTTCAATAGAAATTATGGAACATCATATATCGTAAGTCACTTAAGCATTTTTGCGAATTAAATTTGCTTGTAATTTTACTCAAGACGAAGAGGCAGTTAAGTTTGAAAAAAGCTTAGTTCATCAAATGTAATAAGAAATAAATACTGTTTAAGTTTTTTTGGAAAACTCTGAGTTCAACAATAAGAGTTTGGTGAAGCATATCAAATGCTATTCAAATGTTCGGAGGAAACATCACGAATATAACTGACTTTCATTTCATTGCAAAAGATTTCATTTGAATATAACTGAACTTTTTCGATGCAACGAATTTCATTTGAATATAACTAAACTTCAGTTCGGTAGTTAACTCGATGTAGTGGTAAATTATTCATTAAATTACGTAATAACTAACAACTGACGTTATTATCAAGCCTCGTCAATATGTTAATCGCGCGATCATTACAACAGATTAAAATCTAAACACTGTAAATATACTAGTGCTATATTTTACTTTTCATTTGTATTCGTATTCTCAACTCCCCAGAATTAGTTAATAACTACCTATAGATCTCTTTTTTCCTATCTTCTCTTTTTAAAAGACTCACTAAATATACACTACATATGACCCACAGAATGTGTATAACCACACGGATTTGTCATTTATATTCTCTACCCCGAAAAATTCCACCTATCAAACCTCACATCCTGCTTTTTTATTTTTAAAATCCTCCCCTTTGATCGTCTGTTAATACCTGCAAATTGAACGATATTCCACTAAAAGATTTCACTTTATGTACTCGTATGTGCTCTATGTATATAGTACACAAGTGGTTTTCAAAATGTATACAGGATTAAGTTACAAAATCTCCTCGTTAGTGAAGTTCTGCAGGGAGCAATAACGATACGTTGTTCTATTAAAAATATATTTTAATGAACGGAGCTGTATAAGCCGGTTTTAATGATGATGTTTTTTTTTTTATTTAAAACGTCTATCTAACATTCAAGATTTATAATGATATTAAGTATATTATGTACGTCATTATAAGTCTTGAATATATATTATATTGACGTAATGTTACGTGAAATTTAATTGTCGTGAAAATTATTCTTTACTTATACCAACTTTTATATACAACAAGGGATAAACGGGCAGACTCTTTATGCCATTCTCCCCTGCCTCGTGCCAGTCACATCGAGCTACCCCCGTTACTCTCTCTCTTTCTTCTTTATGAGTTTTCCATTTGAGTTCGGCTACACTGTTTTCAACGTCCTTGATTTTAATACTTCTTTGCTGCCAAGCCATCAACATCAGTATGAGAGTAATAACCACAATACCCTTTTAACACTTTTTATATGGTACTTTCATAAAATTAAAAATTTACGATATACCTACGCAAAATGAACAAATTCTAAAGGAGAAAAATTTCGTTTTCTTGAATAAAGAACGTAAACATTTCCTTTGTTTACTTAGGTTTTATAAATATACATTGTTGTGTAATGTGAATGAAACAAAAAGCTTTTATTTGCACAGTAATCAAAGCTTTGTCAATAGAAGCTTGAGGTTATTTTAAAAAGGTTAAAAGTTACGAAGTACATAATATAAAAATGTCCAAGAGCATGTTAAGACATGCTTATCTAGAAGGGTTTCGCATCTGATACGCGATAAAGATATTTGTTAAATTACTTCAATAGTAGACAATAAACTTATAAAAGAAACAGAAGCGGAACATTTGTCACAAACTTGCTTCATATGACTATATTTTTGTCACCGTTCTTAAATTGATTGTACCATACTTACGATAGTAATGGGATAACTACTTTGAGGTACTGGTTCGCATCTCAGGTTGACAATATTTTTTGCTTTATTTATTTCCATGTACTGATTTCTATAAAATAAGATCAATTTTTTAATTATATCCATGCCTATACGAACAATTTTCGTTCAATAATCTTCAAACACCTGGTACGGGATAAACTTACATATGTGTAATTAACAGCAAAAGATGGTTTGAAAATATATTGTTAATGTATTTTTTTTTACTTGTCTACAAATCCATATTTTTCATTATTTTAATACATTTAAACACATTGTTATTATTATTTGGCTGTTCTGTCCCACCGCAGGGCAAAGCCTACCCTCTTTCCATCTGTCTCTGTTTGTAGCTAAGGATTTCCGGTTTTAGTCGAATAGATCTAAGTCATTCTTCATAACTTATAAATTTAAACACAAATAAAAAAACACACACATTCACGGGAAGGGTGACAAAAATCTAACCAACTATTGGTTACGGTTCCACAGCGAGGAACCTTCTCACTTTGTCATGCTTGTTGAATTAAAACATTATTATTTGTCAATGTCTACACGTAAGATTTTTTTTTTGAAATTATGAAGATTTTATTTGATGCCTACGTATAAAAGCCTTCAATAACGATGCTCAGTCTATTTTTATTATCGAAACAATAATTCTCGACTCGACCAATAACTGTCTGGAGTATAAAATAATTGGCTTATAGGTTACCTGGAAAAGTGAAAGAGAAAATTGGTACATTGTTAATTCCTTTGTTTAATTTACTATAGTTTATACTTTCATCGGTTAACTTTTTATTGGAACAAATATTTATGGGACTTTTTTTTCATTTGTATCTTTTCATCGGTTTGCCTTAAGCAACTTTTTTGTTTCTATGGACGAAGTACATTGGAAACATACTTCTTTAGGTTTTGTTTCATTAATTATTTTATTTTTATATATCAATTTTATGATTTTAATTAGAATTCATCGAAAAAATTATCAAGCTTAAGCCAATAGTGGATGGAAAACATCTAGTATACATCTAAGAAAATGTTTAATTGGACCAATTAGTCTCCTTCAAAAAAAGACAGACCAGAGAAATTGCACGACGAATCCAAAATTTAGAAAACATATTTAAAGGAAATCTTCACATTTCGTTAAAAAGAAAACGTATAGACGTGATCGTCTCCTGTTTTCACATATCGTGCGTAGATTTAGTCTCTGACAAAGGCTCCAATGTCAACTCTAAGTTTGTCAGCGTGAAATGGAGCACAGCATTTTGGGAATCAGACGAACGGCCAGTATTCAGAATACACACCTGCGTTTCAGAACACTAATAATGGTCGTTGCGCCAAGAGCGGCCATGCTCAAGTGGGTCTGAGCATATTATATTTGCCGCATGTAAGGTGGTCAAAGATAATCACTGAGTGGCGTCCTGTACTCATAGACAGTACATAGGTACGTCCTGAGATAAATAAAAGAAAATGGCGGGACAAGCCTAACTAGTCAAAAGAGGCCCAGGACCATTTCGGATGGAAAAGATTAATAGAGGCCTTTGCCAGTGGGACAACATAACGTATAATAATTTGATCTGATTCTAGTTCATAAGAATGTTATGTATTCATGTAATTTATTGCATATATTTACATACCATAATATTATAAATATAGTATATAAATATATGCAATTACCCCGGATATTTCATAGAAACTAGTCGGACAAACCTGATATCTCATCACGTGAGTGAAAATACGTGTTTTATATTAATTAGGCATTCCGCTCACGACAGTTCAAGATAATATTAAACTGTATTGCTAACCTACATAATATGCTTTACATTTAGTACTATTTATCCTACACTCCAGGAAAGCTGGAAGAGATCTCTTTTAGAGATAAGTTTTTCCTTTGTTTACTTCCTCTCTATACTGTGCATTTTTCTATATTTACTTTTAGCTACACAAATATAAATTAAAATAAATCATATTTGAACAATGGGGGTTGATTATATTTTCATTATTATCTTTTTCAACGCAGGTTCAAATATAAGACACGGGTTAAATATACTAATATTTAACCCGTGTCTTCGTCGGTTAAATTTAAGGACTGTATAATTTTGAATGGTTCTTTTTTTGCGGAAGTCTTATTCTCATTTCTCTTCTTGACCGAACCTGCTTGAAGAACCTGCTTCATTTTTGAGATTTTCGCCTCGAGGATGTGATATTTGACCATCATATAAGACGAAAACAATTAACATGAAATATAAATATCAATTAACTACCACTACCATTAAGAGAAGTTGTCTTATTATATATGCAAAGCATGGACATACTAGCGTGAACGTACGTCATTGGACAAAGATTACATACTATTGTTTATATCGAGACCTCGCCACTTTTAGTATGTGGCGTGTAGCAGGGCTATCGTGGATAAAGCAGCATGATCAGTTTTAACTCCATACTTTAGGCCTAGCTTAGGACAGGCCATAAGTACCTAAGCACCTATTTCACACATTCTAATCACACAAGCACACGACAATACTCTTCATTAGCGTAATGGTACGTCATGATTCCAAGTATACTTAGTCACAAAGGAAACTGATTACTTGCGTGTTATCACGGCGTGCGGAAAAAGAAAGCTGAAAAACTACCTAAACCGTGATCGATATCGCGTTTAATTCCGAGTGACAGCCGTCATCAAATCTTTTTTATAACTAACCAGATACTATCTACATTATACTCCTCCTTCCTTTCCAATTTATTGTACAGCACCTCCAGCTACACACACTTAATCTAATTTTAAGGAAAATTAGTTATTTAATTAAGTATTTCATTCCCATTTTTAATACATGATTATAACGAGAATCGATTACCGAGTACTCTCGTTAAATATTCTAAGTGACAGGAGTAAAGCTTCGTGAATTACTGGAGGATTTCGAGGCTTACCAACTCATTTTGCATATATTAAAGTGATTATAGCAGATGTCCATGGGCGTCGGTAGGCACTTCGGTGCCTGCTGCCTGCTCGTCTGCCCCCTTGTAACATAAAAAAAAGACTTGAAGTTCTTCTTCAAATAAATTGTCAAACATTTTAATAGTTACAACTAATTCGGCAAAGTTTAGCTACTGAAAATAACCTTTCAGAAACTCGTTTGCCAGATGTTACCCCACTCTATTAATATCATAGAGGAAATTAATACACTAGAAGAGTGATTTTAAGGTAGAATTTTTTGCTGTCGAAGTGAGATTTGAAAAACTTTTTATTGTATCTATGTAAGTTATATGTAATAAATTTGAAAAAAATATTTTATACAAATGACTTATTGTGTATCCAACTTATCTCTAAGATATATTTAAGTAAGTTAGTTAAATTTAATTTAATAGAATTTAAGTTTCTAAGATAAATTGGTAAAAAGGTTCTATTGTTTGCAGCCTGTAAAACATTTATTTGACATTGTCAGTACTCAGTTTGTCAACCTTTGACGTCTTGATGTCTCAGCTGTCATCTGTTCTATGTATTTGACACAGTGACACTTGACTTGCATACTTTTAAACTAATTATTTTTGAGTCACCATTCGGTACTCAGTAATCCTTATCACTTTCCGGTTAAAATTCAAAATAATTCCTACCCAAAATTATACAATTAGATTTCTCTATAACTCTTTTTAAAAAGTGAGCTACTCATAAAAATGTCGTTTCTCGTTAAAACTTTAGCACGCAGGGTATGTATCCTTTTCAGTTTATAATTTTGTAATCCATTTTTCGCCATTGAAGATTGTTATAAATTGTACCTATGTTTTTTGTAGGTGCTTATTCCTGCCGTATCGGTTACGAAAAAGACATGCTTTTCTACCAGTGAGTACATTACATAATCTAAAAATATCATGTTTTTCAGTTCGCCGGCTTTTTCGTGAAATCCTGTATGTACTTTTCAGGCTGTCAATTAGCAGATAAGCTTTTGGAATCAATTGTATTAAAAAAGCTTTACTCATAAATATAAGTAAGCAAATAGGTCAAGAACTATCTTTGTACTTATATTAAAATTATCTTAAAAAATACATTATACAGCAAATTTTAGCAATATTGTTTATAACTGTTATCTTTTAACACTTAACCTCTATTTATCTACAATAGATAGAGAGATACAATAAATATAAAATAAGTTACAGGGAAAAAATGAAATTTATTTAGTTTCATTGGAATAAGAATTGTTGTAAATAATTATGCTTATGATGTAATGTACTCAGAGATGATAAATTATTTAGATATCAGTGCATAAAACAACATTTCAGTTGCTGAAGACACAGCAAATCTTCTGTGGTTGTTACATTTTAGATTGATATTTATGTTACACAATTATCTGTATTGTCTTTCTTCACATAAACTTTGCTCAATTGACTTGAAAATTGTTTTTCAGGTTCTGCTGCTTTCACTCCGAGGGTACAAAAACCGGCCCCAGATTTTGCAGCCACTGCAGTAGTTAATGGAGAATTCAATCAGTTGAGACTGGCTGATTTTAATGGAAAATATGTGGTACTTGTGTTCTATCCTTTGGACTTGTAAGTTGTCTTTAACTAGATTTTACTTGCTGCTTCGGTAGTTTTATAGCTTCCGAACTACCACTTTTTGTATGGTATTATTTTTAGAAGATAGAATGAAAGTAAGCTATACTTAAAAGATAGACATCACAGACTTTTGTAGATCTATAAAAGAGGTATATCCTAACACATTGTGTTGTTATCTCAAGATAGGTAGCATTTTTTTAAAACTCCCAAGGGGCTTGATTTTATCCTACTCTTTTAAAACTTTAATCACATATCAAACAATTTACATAAAACCTAGACAAATTATAAATATTCCTCGTGAAATTATGTTATTTGGTGAAAACCACATGACGATTTGTTCAGTAGTTTTGAGTTTATCAGTAACAAACAGACAGCACAGGGAGACATTGTTTTATAATATGTAGAGATAATTTACTTAGTATAAGAGCAGCATAATCATGATGGGTGGATGCTGTAATTAGCTTTACTCATTCTTTTTTCTTCTTCAGTAAAAATGGTTAAATTAAATGGAATGAAACTTTGTGTATATTATGGGGCTTTATGTTTTCAGCACATTTGTATGCCCCACAGAATTGATAGCATATAGTGACAAAGCTAGAGATTTTGCCAATATTGACTGCCAAGTTATTGGAGTCTCAACTGATTCTGAGTTTAGTCATCTCGCCTGGATTAATACTCCCAGAAAGGTAAAGTGGTTCAATAAAGGGTTTGCATTTCAAGAATTTGAGATATGAGGAACTAAAATATTAATTATTTTAGGAAGGTGGATTAGGAAAACTAGACATTCCTCTATTAGCAGACTACCAAAAGAAAATCTCAAGAGATTATGAAGTTCTTTTAGATGAAGGATTTGCATTACGAGGTAAGCTTTCCTTCTTTTATATGGTGCAAAATAATTAAAAATTTAACAAAAAACTTCAAATTGTCAGAAGTTGACCAAATTGGAATGGAACCGCATGAGATGCACCAACTATCAAATAGAAAGTTACATCAAAATTAATCCATCCAGTCGAAATTTCTAAGTTATGAAATTGTGAAAAAATTAGTTGAAGTCAGAACCTTGTCCTGTTTTGAAGTTGGTTAAGACCTCCTCCGTGTTTCGGAAGGCACGTAAAACAGTGGGACCCGATTAATGTCACTTTGTGATATTAATCGTAAGGTAGAGATCGTGAGGGTTCCGAGGATGACGTCAGATGGCAATCGGTTATCTTAATTCGCCCCAGAGCCACATCCTTTACAATCTAAGCGGACCCTGGTATTAAACCGGGATAACGCTTGGGTAAAGAAAAAAGACGAAGACGTACTTAGACGTTTTCTTGTTCTCAAACGAAAGGTTCCGTACTAATGCTATCTACTGAAGGTATTCCGAAGATGTTACCAACTCTGCATCTTTTAGAACTATTGAAATGTTCTTTTGAGTTTTATCTCTTCCCTCTTTTTATTAAACCTAATATTTCTCCCAGAGGATAGATCTTTCTTTATCTGTCCGAAAACTGTTCAGATCCACTACGGGTATGCGACTCCGGAGCACCCCAGCTGCTATTGTCACTTCCCCTATACCGTCCGTGATAGTAGTATCCGTATCCTTTCTCTCCTCCCCATCTACCTTTATATCCTTTTGCTCCATCCCTTTCCCTTGCTCCTGTCTTTTTAATTAGAAGTAGCGCCATGCTTGTATCCAAATTGGGCCGACGCGTCGGGGTACCAGTACCTCTTTCTCACATGAGATCGGCGTGAAGGGGCGGCAATGCTGTCACGTTAAGTGATGGTATTGTTGTCGCGTTTCGTTCGGTTTGTGAGACTACGCGGTGGCCTCCTGGTCGTGCAGATGTCCATGGGCTTCAGTAGGCACTGAGTTGCCTGCTGCCTGCTCGTTTGCCCTTTGTAACCAAAAATTCCTTCAAATATAAAGAAACATACCAAATCTAGGTTATATACTGACAGCAGCGCCACCTACCGGGACCAATTTCTCTGCAAACATCTACTAACCTCTTGAATTATACACCCAAAATTTCGTCCCTAGTCATCCCACCCATGTGGATGATATACATGACAAAGGCTTGTCTGATATAATCGATTCTAAGGGGCTACTTATTATTATATATAACTCATAAAAAAATTCTTTTTTTTTCCACTTAGCTGTATCGTGTATGAGGTGTTTATCTCTAAGTATCTTAACATTTCGGCTTAATATTATGTGTGTTCTCTAAATCGCGTATGTTTTAGATGTGTTAAGACATGACCTCCCGCGTTAGTTTATGTCATAATCCGCAGGTGTTTCGCGCTTCGTAAAAACTACAAGATGTTTTGCGTAAATTCACAAATATGAACGTGTTTAACTCGTGGTATCTGTTCGTGTCTCCCACATGGTGTGGGATGAATTGCATTGGTATAAATGTACTTCTTTTATTGTTTAGAACTACTCTTTGTTCCACCCTCAAACGGGAGTCACTATAGGATAGTTAGTTAATAGTTTTTTCTTATTATATTATATAGAATTTTATATTATATATAAGAATTCTAAGCTCCAACTTCGAGACGAATCATTCTTGTAACTTTTTTTAATATATAACATTTTTTTTTAATACTTTAGTTTTCTTTCTGCACTTTACGCTGCGGTACAACATAATTCACTTGTTTAGTATTATATTTTTTAAAATAAGGTTAGATAAAAATATTTGCTGGCAACATTAAAATATGTGGAATTTCAAACTGGTATCAAAGGCTTTAAAATATTCAATTGTGAACTGATTTTTTTTTAAATATTAATCGTTTAACTGCCGCCGTTTTGTCCTGTTTATTTTGAAATCTTGATTATTCTGCTTAACTTTTCTTATATTATGGAATATTAAAAGTTACTTTTTTTGTGAAAAAGAGAAAATATCCAACAACTGTTCAATATGACGATTATAGAAACCTGCTTGAAGAAGTTTTGTGTGGAAAAATCGCTGAAATGTTTAGATGCCGCATTGATTTATCCAAAAATTGTGATAATAGAAAACAGAATAAATGTACGTATTGTGGATATTAAAGAAACCAGTAATGAAGGCGGACTAATTCATTTATTTCAGAGTAACATTATAGACCATGTTATATACAATAATAACGTTTGGATAGTTTTAAAAACTGGTGAACTCTTTGTTATCCATGCAGTGAAACAACATGTATTGAAAATAAATTATTCGAGTTACGCAAATTATAGGATTAAAAGTTTTATCATATTACAAAACAAGTTGTTCGTAGTTAGTGAAAGTGGCGAACGTCTTATTACAGGACTAAACTGTGAAAATTTAGAAAAAGAATGTCTCAATGGTTCTGTAGAGATTGATACAAATTTAGAGAAACACTCAATGCCTGCCAACGAAGCAGTCTATTTTAATAATTCTATAAACGGTTTGAATATAAGTATTGATTCAGGTAATCTTATTGCAACATGTCCTGCTACTGGAATAGTCAACATAATTTGTTATCAAAGGTTCCTGCACCATGTTGCTCTTTGGAATGAGATGATTATTATTGCCTCAGATACAGAAATGTGGCTCTTAAACCAAAATATGGAACTAATTTTTGAATTTACAAATCATGCTAAAGTCCAACCTATGTCTGCTTATAACAATGTCTTCTATTATGTTACATGGAATGAAGAAAAGGTAAGTTACTTAATATACAGGTGTCCCAAAATTCAACAATAAGCGGGAACCAGGGCATAGTCCTGGTCATGACTACTCAGAAAAAAAAATAAAAAAATATATCGGGGGTTCCGAGGATGATGTCAGACGGCAATCGGTTATCTTAACAGCTCCATCCTCTGCAATCTAATCGGACCCTGGTACTAGACCGAGAGAGAAGAAGAAGATTTTAAGAGATCTAAGCTGAATGAGAATGGGACGCGATTTTGTTTTATATTACTTTCCCAAAAAATCATATTTTTAATTTTTTTTTTATCTAGAAGTTGTTGTTTGCACTGTACTGAGTAATATTCCGTCGGGGGAAGCTGACAGTTTTTTTTCAAGTCGGGAATGCTAAAATAGGGCATTTTGGAGCTTCCTGACGTTAATGTTAACATTATGGGCACACATGTACAAGGATTTTTGTATTAAAACAAAACATAGTTTCTTGAAACAAAAAATTTCTAACCTATCCGTCACAGAGTTACGTTTCGTCAGACTCCGAGAAATCCACATATATAAATATGTGTGTATATAATGGTCCAAAATGCCCTATTTTTGCAGTGCTAACAACAACTTCGAAAAGAAAAAAGTATATACATGCATTTTTGGGAACAGTAACCAAACTGCAGAATTACCAAAAATAAAGAAACCTATATTTGGAACTAAGTCATATATCTAGGTCTAGTTTTGCGTATGACGTAATGCGAAACTGCTGTTTATCGAGGTGTTAGTGCTTACTGAAGCACTATTAAACAGTCATTAGTGGCGCTGTTAGGTGCTTATCAAAAGCTTAATGGCCCGCAAGAAATATGGACATATGAAGCTACTTAATATATCTGTCATTAGACATTCACTTCTCATATTATTATGATATATCAAGAACGTACAATATGGTATTAACACATTGAATGGAACTTTCATTAAAATTTTCTCTTTCACGAATTTTATTTTTGACGTTTTTTTTTAAGCTTAAGTAGAATTATAAAAAATAATCCTTACTCGTGTTGTAAGTTTCGAAATGACTCTGTCTATAACATTTTTACACCTAAACCGCTGAAGCAATTTTGATGAATTTCGGTGTTCAGATAGACTGGACATTAGAGATGGACATTGAGGACAACATTTGTAAGGAGTAAAATACGGGTTACAAATTTGCGTGAACGAAAAGTCGAAGAAAGCAAAGCGGACGTAGTCACGGATTGAAGCTAGTTGTTTATAATTGTTGTTAATTTTTCGAAAAAAAAAATTAGTATAACTTAATAATCGTAAAGAAACAAATCAAAACTTATTTATAAGCGAAAGGTATTTTAATATTGCGCAAAACTCATTACAAGAATTGTTCCTATCGCCTCGTGTAAATTAATATAGAAGAAGAGTTTCTACTAAAACAATAATAATTTGCCCTGACCTTGCAAAGGTGTAAGAAGAGTAGAATCAAACAAGATTTAATTAAGGACCACGGCATCTGTTATCGTGAATAATTCTCGAGAGCATTGATTCCCAAAGTTGTCTATATCAACCCTCAGGGGGTTAATTAAAAAAAAAATTAGTTTAAAACTTTAGAATGATGATAGATAGCCTATAGCATTCCTTGATCAATGGGCTATCTAACACTGAAATATTTTTCAAATCGAAGCAGTAGTTACTGAGATTAGCGCGTTCAAGCAAACATACAATCAAACTCTTCAGATTTGTATATTAGTATAGATATATGTAGTCACTGATACTTAATTAAAATAAATACCGATCGCGAAATTATCTATACCAGTGAAGCCAAAGTGGATTTACACATATTACCCGGAAAAACTACAAAGGCGTACCTATCGGTTTGCCCTATTCTAACCCGAACTAAAATGTAGAAATAATAAGCTAAGTCAACAAATCATGACCTTTATTCGGCTTTTCATGAATATAAAAATTTATTAGAAATAAATTAATCCAGAAATACATATTATAGACAAACTTAACACTTAAACCGCTTATAGGATCTTTCGTATAAAAATACTAAATTTCTATAGCAAGAAGGGGATTTATCTTAAATATAATTCATTGCGAAGGGCATAGATGAACCCCTGCTAAGAGTCTACATCATGAACAGTTTGGAAATCTCTGCTCTAGCGACTCTCTCTTGGGAAAGGCGAAAATTTTGCTCATCATCTTTGTTGGCCTAATTAAAATTTTATACAAAACGTCTATCAATGTTTTTATTGCACGAAAATTACGTATTTCATTACGTTTAAATTATCTACCTTAATTGAGTACCTGTCCACAGCTCTTTTTCCCCACTCCTGGGTATAGGCCTGTCCCGGTTTGTACCATTTTTTACGGTGTTGAGCCAATCTGAACCAGGTTCAACCCGCGAGTATACTACATACGAAAAAACGACTACAGCACCCATCACAGTCTGTCGTTCTAAGTAAATGTAGTGACTAACGTTCACATAAATTCAATTTGTATTTAATATATACATAACTGTAGTTATTTACCAGCTGGAAAAGGAAAATTCGAAAATGTAGCGTCTGACATACGTACTTACTTAATCTCCAGAACCCCCACAATCTCTGCAATCTCACTACTAATATCACTCAGCGACATTAATGGACGCCCACTGTTTTACGTGTCTTCCGAAATCGGGAGGAGACGAAAAATTGAAACGTGATCCATACATAGTTTTTTTTTAATTAGCCTATAATGTCCCACTGCTGGGCAAAGGCCTCCCCACTCTTAGACCACTCTCCTCTATCTAGAGCTATGTGCATATTATGCCCTTATATTTGCAAGTTTTTTTACCGCGCGTTAAAAAAGCGTTCAAATATAACATATGAACTCCCAAGTCTTTGTTCACACAGCAGCGCTATTATTGACGCTTTTTTGTCGAGCTATGTTTTATTTTCAACGCTATATACATATACTTACGCTATATTTTTTATCGAGGACGCCAAATAAGCGCTAACTCCGAGATTTAACGCGGCGTTTTTTAAACTATCGAGAGGGCTAAGCGATAAACCATAACATGTTTCGATGTTTAAAGAAAAATCACAATAACGGTATTTATACACGCATATTTCCAGAACGGCTACATCCCTACATCCAATGAAATTTTAATTAAAGGTTGGAGGTACTTACTACTCCAGTATTCCTAGTATCTAGTATCTAATATTTAATATCCTTTCCATCGTCGTCCCTATTTCTGAGGAATCACGACTATGAATATTCTTTAAGCATGTAGAAAGGTGAAAAGATGGAAGGTTTTCGGCGAGGAATGAAAGGTGGGAGAGCAGGTCGATGTGATTAACCACTTCAAAGAAAGATCTTCAGTCCGGGCTAGGTGGAGTTGCCTGAGGCGGCCGCGCCTCGCCAACATTTGTACGTTGAAAGGATTATACGTTGTTGAGTACGTACATATGACGTTGATACGTATGAGTACGTAAGTTGATACGTTGAATATGTGATCGTACCTAGAAACTTCGCTAGCGTGATTTGGATTTAGTATGGTACGCGTCATCGTAAGTACCGCGTCCGTCGTCCTATCCGTACGGTGCCATCTAGTTTGCTTTGGTGTATTTCTCGACTCGACATCATCGCCACCTCGTTAGGTAGCGGCGGCTAATCTATTTCGCCCAGCCTTGAAAACCTGTGTGGTAAATTCTGGAGAGCCATGTGATGTTATTTTTTTTTCGTATGGATTCATTATTTTAAGATATAGGTACATAACTAATAGCAACTTTGCCAACAGGAAACGCAGCACGTTTATGTATTAAAAGTTTTTAAAACCTAATATTTCTTGAGGAACGCCAGAAGCATCGATTACCCATATAGTATTATAATAATTTGTGCCCTCGCCCGTGTGCCTATCGTCAACTCGAGTGCACTTCAAACATCCTTCAATCATCAGCGTGGATTTGACGGCCGGTTATAACGTTAATATACTGGTTTGGATATATTACGCAGTCAAATCCAGATGTCTTAGGTATTACGTCTAGAATTAAAGGGACGGAATATAAAGATTCGTATAATTCTAAGTAGATATTGGTATTTTCAAGACAGTTACTAAGTGCGGAAAACGCAGCCCGCGAAGAAGAAGAAGAAGGTATTTTCAAGAGTATAAAGGTCATGGTGATTGTAATTAGGGGAAATCCCCTAGGTAATCCGTATGCTTTATGTCCCCTTTTTTATAAGCAAATAATTGGCCAAGAGCGTGTTAAGATACAATTTTTTAGATGGACCCCGTATCTGATCTATACTAAAATATAAAGCTGAAAAGCTTATTTTTTTGTTTGAACGCGCTAATTTCGGAAACTACTAATCCGATTTTAAAAATTCTTTCAGTGTTTGATAGCTTATTCCTCGAGACAAGCTATAGGCTATATATCATTACGCTAAAAATGTTCATCTAATTTTACGCGGACGAAGTAACGCGTAACAACTTGTAAGTTGCTTTTACGATTTTGCTCAAAATAATTTTGCTAATTAGTTGGTAACATGTTCAATCAATGTGGAAAATTTCTAGATTCTGTATCGGGCAAACAGACGAACGGACAGAGCGTGATGGTTCCTTGTGGGTCTACCGAATACCTAGCGGACCCGAAATATTCTGTATATATTCTGTTATGTATAAGCGATGACGTTATAGGTTTAATTTTTTTTTAACATTTATGTTTGCAGTACAAAAAAATCCGAGAAGAAAGACACTTTTATAATTTTTCTTAAAAGCGAAAGGTCAGCTGCCATGTAATCTCGAAAACCGCGAGACATATAAAGATCTAATTTGGCAAGTGGGTGGTTTACGAGCCTAATTAGAAGACATCGGCTAAAAACGGATTTTGTGATAGGATCAGTTCAAGTAGATCTAAGGGTCCTTGCAAGTACAACTTTAGGCAGTCAAAGTTGCAGGAAATCGCTAGTAATATACAAAAATATATAATACCTTTTATCGGAGTAAATAATTAACGTTCTAAAACAGAACATATAGAAGAAGATGGTAAATTATAATAAACACAAATTTAGTAGGCCCTTTCTAAGTGTACGTTTTCGGCGAGACAATTTAATGTCTTAATTAACTTTGCAAGGAGTCGGAAAATTAAATAGCCTGTTAAAAGCGTGACATGACTAAGTGCTCTAACAACTTTTAGGTTCACGGGCCTAACGTGAAGTAATTTTATAAGTTACTCGTTCTACGTACGGGGTAAGGAAGTAGGTGTCAGGTAATTCAAACATAGGGGTTGACTGGTGAGACACTTACGATACTCGGGGACCTGACGTTTGATGATCATATATGACGAAAAAATACACGTTTAATTAATAATATAATCCTAGTAAAAATTTAAATGCTATAACAATTCGTTCTACTGTACGCGGCAAGTGCATGGGCTCCCGCTGCGGATCTGAAAATGAACCAGACCATCTTACACTCAACTCAAGTAATCCGTACAGCGCCATCTAGTTTGCTTTGGTGTAACCTTTTCCACTCGACATCATTGCCATCTTGTTATGTAGCTGCCGCTACAAAAGTATTTAAATTTAGTTTTGGCCACCGTCTCCTGGCCTACAAGTGAAATATCAATTCTCGACTCGCTGACCGCAAAAGTCCGTACATTTATCAGAAAGCGCTGCACTGTTTAAATAAAACATCTTGTGCCACTACGACTGTATTTGCGGCAGCCAATTTCTGTCCGCTAACCGACTTTATGAAACGTGAGGTACTAAATTGGGGATTAATTTACTGTGTAGTTATTTTTATATGTTAAACGCGTTGATAACTGCAACACCAGGAGCAGGTGTGAGTGGACTTTACGAATCGCATATCAGGTCAACGACCTGCCAATTAAAAAATAATGAAACAATTTTAGTAGTACAAATATGCACTTTGTATATATAAATTGTATATATAAGTACTTAATCAATATTAAATAAGACACAACAAAACTTACTAATTGAAAATTGTAACGCAGAACGCAATTCCCCCCCCCCCCCCCTTGTCACTTAGGGGCTTAAAAAATAGTTTACGACCGATTCTCAGACCTAACGAGGAATCTCAATAATTTTCATAAAAATCGGTCAAGCCGTTTCGGAAGAGTTTGGCGATTGACACTGTGAGACGTGAATTTAATAGAATATTCGATATAATTTTTTTTAACTCTACCTTAATAAAGCTGAAAATTTTCGTAAGAAATAATTAATGAAAATACCCCTTGGAGGAAGGGACAAACCAAGCAAGGAAGGAAGCATTCGTTAAAATAACAGAAGGGTGGGACGCCCCTCAGATTCTCACCAAAAGAAACCAACCAAGAGAGCGCAATAACAAATTGTTTTTACTGGAAAGAGTAGCGCACTAATTGGTAATGACTCTACGCCAACGCGATTTTATCGCATTTTATCTCCAATTGCCGATGGCGGCAAATTACGTTGTCTTATATTTTTTCACTTAATGGTGATACCTCCCACGTGAGTTGTTGTAGCCCCAAATTACCAGCTTCACAGTAGAGCGTTAAAAACAACTAAATTGTAATATAACCGTCACTTTAATATATTATTGTAAACAATAATTTAATCTTCATTATTAAATATACAACTGTATACACAAATGTGTTATATAATGACGATTTTATTTAAATTTACAAGTTTGTAACGCTCTACTGTAGAGTTGGGAGTATTGGGTTACAACACTTTACGTAGAACGTATCGATATAGGCGTCTGATCTTCATGGAGATTGGTTACATTATAATTCTTTACAGGATACAAACTTATACACGTTTTACACGTAACAAAAATATTTTTGTAAACTAGAGGACTTAGCAGACGTTGTCTTGCCCGCATTTTGGCTTGTATGCTATTAGCCAGTTAACCAATCTCTTTTGTGTCTTTTCCTTGAAACACTGACCGTATGTGTTATGAAATAATAATATAACATGGTTTTCGAGTTTTAGCGAAACTAACGGACAGCGAGTCGTTTATATATATAGAAGGAGACTAAAATATATGCAAAAAAATGCCCAGTCGATCAGATAAATAAACCCAAATATCCTTTGAGATGTCAAATTTGGTACCAAATACTGAGCAACGTGTTTGCTCTTTTCTTGGATTAGAAATTTGAGCAATCAGTTTAATTTCATTAAATTAAAATGTTACTTTTTGTTGCGTTTAAATTTTACGCGTTTCATCGTCCTGCAAATATTTACTCGTCCCATTAAAGCATAATTCCCACGGGCGAATTTGCGGTGATCGCTTTCCCAGACTCGGATTTGATAGTCTAAGAGACAGCTTCCTAACAAATATTAAACCACTACATTGTTACTAAATACAATTATTTTTAACTCAATGTTATATTATTAATATGGGAACATAGTATTCTGGCTACTCTTTCTTCAGAAGCGGCTCGAAGACTTTATTTTTTTAAATTATAATAACATTATTGAAACGAAAGTTTAGCGTACGGTGGGGCTGGCAGTAGTGATAGGGGCAAAAGTCTCTAAATAAAATAAAAGTGGCGTCTTCGCCGGAATCCTTCTATATAATTGTGTCAAGATACGCTTTTATAGAAGGATTCCGTATCTGATACGCTATAAACGTATTTGTTAAATACATAACTTCAAAAGTTGTTGTTTCGTTCAAAATAATTTTCCTAATGAGATTTTAGCATGTTCTATCAACATGGAATATTTCAAGTATCTACGTCTAATAGTTTGGAAATGCTAGGAGATGCTAGGGGATCACCTTACGGGCAGACAGACGGACGGACGGACAGAGCGAAATTATAAGGGTTCCTTGTAGTACTTCAGAACCCAAAAAAGATGGAGGAGGAATAAAAGAAAAACTATTGCTAGAGTACTTAAAAATATAATACCCATGGACTCTATAAACGGCATTTATTTATAAATGACGGATGGACACCTCTGCCTAATTTATAGGTATATATTCGAAACCCGCTTACGGACGGTTCGTCATCTAAGCAAACAACATTTGAATAATTTGATTCGGGCCCGTTTATTTCTGGTTATGGATTCCGAGAAATATGTTCTGCAAATCGATTGATCAATCGTTTATTTACGACGCCCGTTCTGAACTACATCGTGTGGAAGTCTAATTGACTAATTACGACCAGCCGGCAAACTTGAGTTATTCTAAATCTGTACGGCCGTTACCAGTTTAATGAACGTAAAACAAATCTATTCTAATTGAAACTTTATCGATTAAATAAAATGAAAAGTATATTATTTAAGTATGCCTGCTGTCTTATATTTAATAATTATAATAAAGTTTTGCGAAGAGTATTGTTAAGTGCCGAGACAAACCGTTTATTCGGTTTAATATTACTTATGAATAATGCTACCTTGTAAATTATATTTCGTAATGAATAGGTACATAAATCATTCTTATAGAAACATGTATAGAATAAGTTATTTATGAGCCTAATTTACAATCATGCAATTTTTTTTGCGATTTCATTAATAAAAATTTTAACGATTCAAATGCGCCTGTAAAATATATTACGAAACTCCACGCTAATAGTGAAGGCCTAAAAAGGAAATCAAATATATTACACACAAAAACTTTACCAATTTAACTTCACGTGTAATAACGTTCAATTAGGTTTGAATATATGGAACCTTTCAAACGTACGGTTTCAGGTAATTGAATGGTTTAAACTTTTCTGTTTCACGTCCACGTAATTATGAGGTTCGGTTCACAAAGAGACGTAATTAAATACGTTACGAATATTTCAAATTCGGCCCTTTGTTACATTAATAATTTAACATTGGATTTCATATCGGCGTGGTAATATAATAATATCGTGGTATTTTCTTCCAACAATGCAGTAATGTTATCATTACTAGTGAGTAATCTACATGATCTACCAGAAATGGCGCCTTTTCTGCTCAGAACCAAAACAGTGCCACTGCACCATTTAACATCACTATGTTGTATGAAATTTCATTACTGCACTGTTTTTTATTTTCATATAGATGTCCCTCATTAAGTTTCATATAGAATGTATGCACCGGATCATAAGGATACTGGCTGAAAATAAAAATCGACCAAATAAATTTGAAAAAAAAAATGGCGCGCAATCTATTCTATTGTTAAACATTAGATACTTCATATTCAGCAAAAAAAATGGGAAGAGACAGCGATGTAGTTGAAAGAAAAATAGATTACGCACCTTGTTTAAGTGCGAGTAATTAATGCACTCGTGTTAATTTAGTACTCCAACAACAATACAACAAAACAAACAATACAAAACAACAACAACATAACACTCATGCATTAATGACTCACTTTTCGCTCGGTGCAATAATCTACTATTACCTACTGACTCTTCTTATTCTTCCTAGCGTTATCCCGGACTAGTACCAGGTTCAGGAACTTTATGGAGATGTGGCTGTGGGGCTTTTTAAGAACACTGACTGTCATCCCCGGAACCCCCACAATCTTTGCAATCTCACAATAGTGACATTAATCGGAACCCACTGCTTTATGCGCCGTCCGAAATACAGACGGGGCATAGGTTTTAAACCTGTGTAGAAACCAGAGTAGAATGGACCAACCATCTATCACCCAACCGCGGTAAGAACTGCTTAACCTAGCTATCGACTCAATAACCGCTGTTGATTAAGCTATGACCCCCTCTATTTACCCACTAACTACTTATTCTTATTAAGAAACTAGCGAACTTGGCAGATGTTGTCCTGACCGAGCGTTGGCTTTCTTACTATAGAATATACCCGAATACTGCATTATGACATTTTTGTGCATATATTATTCCCCCCCCCCCTTTAACACGGTGCTGTCATAACGCATTAATAATATTTTATAATACATAATATTAAATTATGCGGGGTAGTAAAAGCGCGTTCTATGAGTATCCTCATGCAAAGCGTTTTCCTATTACGCGGAATAAATCTTCCGTGTTATAGGAGGTATTAAAGTAGGTATTAAGTATGTTATTTTATTAAATAGAAAACAATTTCCACAAAAAATAATTAATTAAGTTTTTTCTTAAGTTACGTAAGAGTTTAGAATACGCTGTTACTTAACAATAGATGACATTTCATGATTAATATGGGTCATTTGAAATGTATTAACATTGTCAGGACAACTGAGGACCAATTTTAATTTACCAAAATAATTACAGCTACAAAGTAACGTATCCCGACTTTGTTCCATTGTAATAAGGTAGAAAATCAGTCTAAAACATAGTTTGACAGACGCACATGTCAAATGGTACACCTATATTTAAACGTTCCTAATTATAATCTGAATCGCTTAGAAGTCAAATATTTTCGGTGTGGAACATAATAAAAAAAATGTATGAGAACATCGGCTCGAGTTTGGTCAACAGAGTGGAGGAACAATAATGGCGTGGAGATGATGTTTATTTTATTTTTCTTTAAAATGTTTAATTTCAATATTTTAAATTTTATGAGATTCTATGACTCGCATTTTAGGAGACAGTGATGTCAATAAACATAAATCTTACACAAACCACGTATATTTCTATAAGCAGCGGTATTGTTGGCACAGCATAAAACATAACGACAATGTTTTTAACATTAAATGTAATTAAAGTATATATTATTATGAGGAGGCTGTGGCCTAATCAGTGGTCGGCATGTGAGTCGATCGCTAAGGTAAGCTGGCTGCGACCGGGTGATCGCGGACGTCGACAACCCAAATTAGTGGGGCTGGCACTAGTGTACATAGTGAGCGAGATAACTAACTCCTGCGGGAGTTAGACCAAGATAGTGCTATCTCGCTCAGCGAATATTAGAATACCATTGATCTATCACCTGGTTCTGGTCAGTAAGAACGGTTTATCAACTGTAATGCAGACCACTGATTAGGCTTCAACCTCCTCTTATTGCAAAATAATCATTATGAATAAAATAAAACATTTCTGACAAATTTCACCTGTAGACAGTTTGACTGACATATGTAAAGTGATCAGTTCAAACTCTTAAAAAAAAGCTTTACTGAAGAAACTTCTTCAGTTAAGTTTTTTAAGTTATCTTGTAACAACAAGGTATTAAGATATACAGCATATTCTTTTATTAATCATTCTTCTTCTTCCTTGTTCCCTCATTGTCGAGGATTGTGACTATGAACAGTCTCCATAAGTTACGATCATGTGTAGAGTGGACGGCACGCTATATACTACCACTCTCTACTCCGCTCTCCCCTGACCACATTTGCCATCCATTTTCCCTAAAATAATAATCCATTACATAGGATAAAATTAAGTCGTTTTCCACCCTTGTACATGTACATCTTTTAAACCACGCAACGGATTTTAATTTTTAATGTGATTTAGACCAACCTGAGTGATTTAAGAAGGTTTATATCTAAAATACCATAGAAGATAAATTACTACAGATAGTTGTAACGTTATGTAATAAAAACGTATTTTTGCGCGCTATCTTACGAGATAGATCAAAATAATGTAGTACGGAAATGGATATCTTAAAACGATCCATAAAAATTAAAAAAGTAAGCGATTGTATAGATATACAATCAATACCACAATTATCCTTACGAGATCGTAAGGATAATTGTGTTATTAATTCTTATTCATTTATACACACTAGACACGTACATTTTCAGATCTAAATTGCCTTTCTAGCATATCAATAAAATGAAAATGTATGTCAAGGTGTAAGTCAGTGGAGTGAGCGACCAATGGATGGCGCTATATTTTGACATGCAATATCAATAGTAATATGGAAATTAGAATATAAGTAGGACCATCTCTTATGAGGGCACAGTTGAAAAAGTGGCCATTTGTAAACAGCAAATTATCGTTCGAAGATTCACCAAAATGGCGCTGGTGTAGAATGAATTGCCAAATAGCCTTCCATAATGGCGCGGTATGGTATGAGTATAGCAATGAATGGACCAATGATAACCTTTAAAATTCTTCCTCATTCTTATGCGACGCCCGCTTATTTACGGATTTCTATGGACACGATATATTGAGATGGTCCTCCTTATATTCTAATCTCCATAAATAGTAAGGGTAGCTAACTTTTGGGCAGGACAGCGTCTACCGGGTCCACTAGTTTAGTATATAAAATTATTGTATTTAATTCTTTCTTTTTCTTAATTTAATGCACAAATCATCTTACAGGTAGCTTCTAGAAGTTCTAATGAAGAAATTGTGCCAATGGTCGCCATGGACTTTGTTCTGACCAGGCCAAAAAACTTTGGTCAACTTAAGAAAGATTTTCAAGATGTACCTCCAAAGCATTCAACGAGTTCTGTATCCTCGTTAGATGTTAATTTATCCGTTCAAGACGCAAAAACGTCTAGCCAATGTCAAAATGTCGTGAATCATGTGTTGCTTCAGTGTGATTTGCCAAATTTAGTGCATGTAACGAACAAGCTTGACGAAGCTCTCAAGGAATCTAAAAGTCAGCATGTGCGCAAAGTGCAAAGAGCTTTATAGTCGACCGTAGACAGCTTCTAGGCATAAATGTATTAAATCCTATTTATTATACGAATATAGAATATGGTACAATTTTATTGGATGGTTTTATTTCATTAAATATATAAGATTTACGAACAGTACCTATATAGGTGCTGTTAGTTCAACGTAAAAAGAATTCCGAAATTTCTTACAGTGTTTTTGTTTTCTCGATCAAACTCATAGACCAAAAACCCCTGAAAAACAAGACTCGCGGTATTTTCTAAAAGCTGAAAGTTTGTTAGCGCATAATTTTAATACAAATGGCCAATTATAAAATTGGAGTGTTCGTGGCTTTGACAGGTATACGGCACTAGAAGTGAGAAAAATGAAAATTTAATTTTTTTCATACCTTTATGCGTGGCCTAGACCTACAATAACATTGTATAGTCGACCAAGAAATTGGTTTGCCACGCTAAGGTCGAATGTCGTTTGCACGTCAATTAGTTAAAAGGCTCATGTTTGCTTGTTATACATTACGTTAATTTCTAACAATAACCCATAGCAAAAAATTCTTTAAGCAGGAGCTGTCATCCAAAATGGTAAAGCACTTTCTTGGTCGACTATTCAATTAAATTATTGTGCAATAAGATTGAATGGCGCATTGAATACAAACGATTAATGATATTGCAAAATAATCCAGACAGCGCAATGTTTTCAAATTCAGTCGAAGACTTCTTTGCTCTTGACATTTCATAGAGACGGGAATTCTCTGTACAACTGAATACATTCAACGATAAACTCTGTTTCCTTAAATTTTATATATATTTTCCGCTATTTTTTGACGCGCATGTTTACTCGTCGCCCAGACAACTTACAGACTTAAAATATTGCTTAACTCGCTCAAACTTTCCATAAATCATTGCGCAATCTTCAGTATTAACCCTATACGGTCAATAGTATTGTACAATACAAGCAAGACCGTCTTAGCAGCGCCTTAGTTTCGAATACCTGTCATGATCACTCAAACAAATTGGCACAAAATAATCTTCTTAATGGAAAATTTACGTTGCAAGTTAAATAAAAGCTTTCAATAAAATTCATCCCTATGTATGGGAGCTATCCATAAAAAGTTCAATTATTATCATTTCCTGAAACCAAAAATAAAACATATATGCAATACGTAAGTGTACCAAATTTCGTGCATTTATGTTCATATAATTGTACCCTAAAAAACCTTTACTCAAGACAATAACTAAACCTCCAGAAACCATCTAAAACTGTACTATACCGTTATATGTTTAATCACTATACAGAGGCAGGCTGTTGATATATACAAACATGTTTACAAGCTATGCCTGCATACTGAGTGAAACACGTCCTACATAGTCTCCCTACACTAAGATGCCAACTCTTTTAATTTATTCCACACCCGTTTCACTGGAAAAAACCGTACGCGTAACAACAGCTAATGTAAAAGGAAATTAAACTTCCAGCTAACCATAGCTTTAGCATAGTGTTACGTGAATAAGCATATCTTATTTACGTATAAGGCTCCTGCCTGACTGGCATACCCGCCAAAGTTTTACATAAAGTAAGCAAATACAAATAATTCAATTTAAATAAATATAAACCGGGCAACTGCAAGTGAGACTTGCGCACTAATGGTTCCGTACCATTACGTAATACTTTACTAGGTTGTTTTAAGATTTCTACTTTTTATAAGAAAATTCTTACATTCTTTTCAATTTTAAGTAGAACTTTTTTTGTGTTGTTACTAAAAATTACGGTTTTTGGAAAATTTACTCTTGTTTGCGTGCACTTAGACTGCAGGGGTCGGCCTTTTGGCCGACAAAGGCCATATCGTTAAAAAATTAACGCGGTCCATACTTGTAAAATAAATACAAGGAAACAGATATCAAGTTACTATTTGTGTAGGTAAAAATGTAAGCAATAATAAAAATGCTAAATATTAATATAATACGACAAAAGTTTTCACTCGTGTAATGTAATTAACTATCTATTATTTGTTTATAAGAAATAGATTGCCTTGTAAAAAGAAGCACGGGCCACAAAGACAGGGGTTGCGGGCCATATGTGACCCGCGGGACACGCGTTGTCGATCGCTGCCTTAGTGGGTTTCTTATTTCAAAACTGCAAGGACCTGAAGCCTGAAGTCCTCAGTTTTTTTATATCAATTTCAATGTATGTATCTACGCGCCCCTGAGAAAATGGCTCTTAACGGACATACGGATAAAGAAGTGATAGTATAAGGGTTCCTTTTTTCCTTTAAAGGTACGGAACTCTACTAAAAATAATTAGCTACGCATTTGTATTAACTACTAGCTGTCCCGTACGATTTCATAACAATAGAAAGAGATATATATTTTAAGCACGTCTTTATCAATTCGGTTGGCTTTTTTCTTCTCATGAGAGTAGTTAGAAGATATGCAGTACCCCAATTTTATCGTTCCAAAAGAACTCAGATGCTTTGGTTATAGTGCCTGAAGCCTTAAACAGCCCCTCGCACCTCTTAAATTCGTCAGTCTATTCAAGGAAAAGTAGATATTTCACAATAAAATAAGCTTACCTTTTCGCATACATTCCGACCATGAGTTTTCTGACAGTTGTAATGGTGTACATGTTAGAAAATGTATTTTAATCACATGTTCCTACTTATAATATATTTTTACGCTGCGTGAAGTTATATTAAAGAATAAAATTCAAATTATTTATGACATGTTTCAGACAATTTTGTACTTTCCTATTGCTTAAATTTTTTGGATAATAAATACTTAGCTCGATTGTGTGTTTACTTTCAATTTAATTCAATCAATATCGATGGGTCCTACATATGAGCGACAGTTAAAACAAATTTGTTCATTTTCACTTTTTTGTGTTATAAATACTTCATTTTGTTATAATTAACATTACTGCGCAAAAGCTAGCAAAAGTAAATATTAAAAAAAGAAAATATTATAAATGGCATACAAAGGACGCTTTCTTCATAGACTCGAAGGAATCTTTACTGAGCAACTCTACAATACCAGAACAGAATTTGGAGAATATATACAGATTTGAGAAGATCTAAGGACAATTTTAATTTAACGTGGTTGAAGTTGCGGGAAAGAACTAGTAGTATATAGGGTCAAACAAATTCTGATTTATAAATCAGAATTATTTACAATTCGGTAATAGAAATCAATTATAAAGTACATTAGTATAGTATAAACAGGTCAAGAAGACAATTATAAAGTAACTAGCTGTACCCGCGACTTTGTCCGCTTAGTTAGGATAATATATATATTAAATTTTAGCGTGATCATATATAACCTTCCTCGATAAATGGGCTATCAAAGACTAAAATAATTCACCAGGACCAGCAGTTCCTGAAATTAGTGCGTTCAAGTAAACAAAGAAACAAGCTCTTCAGATTTATATATAAGCATAGACTGAACCGAAATTGAATTGGATTGTGTAAGCGAGTAAATAAATATTCTAAATAAAGAAAGTAACAACTATATGACTACCTAATTCACTTAAGTAATACTTAGGCAGATATGGTGTGAATACACACCATATGTGACTATATGTATTCGAAACGATGGATCTAATTGGCAACGAATTTGGCGAGTAATTCATCTCTTAAGCAGTAGAAGAAAACATCGCGCTTGCTTTCTCTGAGATATCAATCGATAAAAAAAATCAAAAATATGCATTTATGGGAAAAGTACTCTAACTTCATGATTAGTTGATTGCCCAAAATTTAAAAGGATATTGGTTTTATTTTTAATTTGTACAAAGGGTATATTTAATTGGCAATATTCAAAGAATTTTCTCATTTCATTTCCAAAAATATATTTAATATCTACTAATAATAAACATTAATTTCACATAAAATTCGTGATGCTATGCATTTGCAAAATGGTCACTGGGTAAGATTATGAATTAGTAATTGAAAATTACAAATAATTGTACATACATTTGCGTGCAAAGATAAAAAGGAGATTTTTCTGATCATTGCCGTGGGATATTTTGTACTTCTATACACGTTTCAGCTATTTTGACATATCCGCTTGGACATTGGGAAGCTTCAAAGATAGCCCGGAACGCCAATGATTCTTGCAAGTTTTGAGGATCAGTCCCGTCGTGTAGCTCCAGATAATTTCCATCAACAGGCGAACGTTTTACCAAGAAACGTTGTTTATTATTGCTATCAACTATTGTTCCACGTAATTCTCTTCCTAAAGCTAATATCAATCCGATAATGAGCACGTAAATTGTTATAACGTTCATTTTAACAATCTTATGTTTTGATTGTAAGTAGTTGTACTTTCTTATATACCTACATAGCATAAAATCAATTACATGGCCTCACATTTTCTCCTATAGGAGTCTGTTAAATAATATATTTCTGTTATGCTGTTAATGAGCATAAGAATACAATTAAGTTATGTCTAATTTGATGTAATCGATTATGCAATGAGAACCATTTAATTGCTATTTTAATTTAGTGGGCTCTATATTTCTCAACATCTAATTCAATTTCTCTGTAAGTGTTGTTATTAATTTTGTTATTTTTAAATTATAAATGTTACTTGATTTTGCATTTAATATCTTTGTGATACTACGGCTTGTTATATTTAGGTCACAGCTGTGCCCGACACTAAAATCCGCATAAAATTAGGAAAAAATCTAGATTCCATTTGAGCGTGATGATATATAGCCTTTAGCCTTCTCCAATAAATGAGCTATCTAACGGTGAAGGAATTTTTCAAATCGGACCAGTAGTTCCTGAGATTAGCCCGTTCAAGTAAACAAATTAACAAACTCTTCAGCTTTATATATTAGTATAGATTTATCTCTCACTAGTGTCTGATATATTGACATCATCATTTCACTCTTGGACCCAATATGTACGTCATGTCTAATAGTGACGCCTAAATACGTTTGGATCTTGTCAATAATTCACATGTTGAAATTTTCTGTAGAGGCCATCGACCATCAATAGGCCAAACAAAAGAAGCAGAGTTATTGGGTGACAGGTTTATGAAGATTTTTTTGTTCATAAATGTTGTCATTACTTCAATAGGAAACTAGACAAAAACGAATTGCAACTCCAACGTGGCATGCTTTGAGCATTGACACGGATAAACCGGCAACTCCATATAAGAATCCACTTAACTAGTCACGAAATATAGACGCAATAGACAAAAAGAACAATGCAAACCAAGATATCGATGCAACGACTGTTGTACCGTTCTTTTGTGTCTTTATTACGTATACAATTTTTAAATATATTGATATAATCGCTAAAACACGTGATTTTGTCTACGTTAAATTCATCGATAGTTGATCGTTAAAATTGTTTAAGAAGAACCCTAATTCTCTTGTACTCCTCATAAGTACCTTCCTCGAATTTCAAAAAAAAATTATAAAAATACTAACCCGTTTTTAATAACTTATTTGTCGGGTTAAAGATACTTGTGTGGTTTTATCAATTTTTTTTATTTTTTTTTGTTGCTGGGAAATGCTTTTACGCACCGACCCGTTTGCAAATGATACCAAGATCTAGCAACATTTGGGAACGGGATTGGGGGTTCTCCAACTCTGCTAGAATACGTACTAAAACCCAGCGGGGACATCATTGACCACAAACCAGGGTACCAGAGGCTGTAGCTTGCCTCCCTGATGCCCTGGATGAAATATATTTTGTAGTTCTATGACCTCAAGACTGCGGAATGAGACGCACGAAATGGCGTCTTCTTCCTCCCGTTGTGCTACTTCTAGAGGGGAAGAACCTCAGGCGCGTTCTCCCATTCCCACTCATATGCATCCATTAGTGATGTGACGCTTTCACTGAAGGAGGCAACTGGTTTTGTCCCTAGTAGGGGCAGTGCGCTCTGCAAGTACACATATTCTATACAGGAAAATACCGTCTACAATGACTTTAAATACAATATTATAAAATATTAATTGCAACTGACCATTAACTAATTAGGTTTTTAATATCTTCAAGTAATTGTGTTTTAAATGAATGTACATATATCAAAATAATAAATGGGACACGACAAACTCTTTTATTTATTAGGTGCAGTCCTGGGTTACCCTGTGGGTAAATAATTAAGTAATGTTCTAATTAATAAATTTGCCTTATCTATATATACAAGCAAAATAAAGCAAAACAAACAAACGTGCGTTCCGAAGCAAGGAGGAGGTCGGATCTCAAATAAACCAATGCTAGTATGGGTCAAATTTTCAGAACCTTGATGGGGGGGGGGGGGGGGGGAACGGAAATATTTTTAGACATGCCTTAGGGGGTTATTTATTTTTTTACTAGGCGAAGGCGGGGGAGGCTCGCCTGGGGCAGAGGGACCGCAGATGCGTTGCCGGCCTTTGAGAAATGAGTACGCTCTTTTCTTGAAGGTCCCTAAGTCGTATCCGGTCAGAAATACCGAAGCTTGTAACTGATCTAAGAAATTCCAGTACCAGAAAATCATTCTGTTGTTCTCGCAACTTCGTCCGCGTGAACTTGCGAGAGCTCTTTGACTTCCTCATTTTGTCTGTATTGAATGATCCGTTTTTAGCGGATGTCTACTAATCAACAACTAACTCCTGCCAAATTTCGTCTTTGTCCGTCCCGCGGTTTTCGACATTACGTAATAGGACGACCGTTAGCTTCTCGACAAATGGGCTTTCTAACACTGAAAGAAATTTTCAAATCGGACCAGTAGTTTCTGAGATTAGTTCAAGCAAACCAACAAACTCTTCAGTATAGATTCTTTATATATTAGTATAGATACAGATTGGCGAATTTCCCTAAACTTATGCCTGATTCTATCAACCACTCTTGCAAAAAAATCTTCAGTTCAGTGAAGGTTTTTGTAAAATACGCGTTTTATCTGTATTTTTTGCTTGTTTCGACTCTCGGTATATTTCTAGCTGTGACCAATCTGATATTGATTGCTTTTCGTCCTCGATGACGGTCGATGATCTAACCCAGGGTTGTTACTGACATAAATTTCGGAAACTCAAGCAGTTTCCAATAACAGCAGCCGAGACTGATCTCATCTTTACATATTTTATTTTAAGTAAAGCATGCATAGCATAGCAAAGCATATTTTATTTTAAGTAAAACATATGAAAACCCACACCTAAAAGAGATTTTTCCGGCAAGTTTTTTTGTTTTACGTTACGAGGGGCAAACGAGCAGGCAGCTAAAATAAGTGGCTACCGTCGCCCATGGACACCTGCACCACCAGGAGGCTAGCAGATACGTTTCCGGCCTATAATACCCACCAGGAAGTCTCACAAACCGAACGATACGCGACAACAATACCATCACTTGACGTGACTGCATTGCCGCCACTTCATGTCGATCTTATGTGAGACGGGGGTACTGGTACCTGAATGCGCCGGCCCAATTCGGCTGCAGGCCAAAGCGACTTTATATATCTATAATCGCTTCGTAGCGAGCTCATGAGGAAGGACCCCGGACGGGTTCGAAACTAGTCGGCAATGCCGATATAACATACGCGTGAGTTTAAAAGCCGTTTTTATAATAAGTATGAATTCCGCTCACGAAAGTCTAAGTTCAAAAATATATAAATACATACATATATCTATATGTATGTATTATCTAATACACTCAGATTCGAAGTGGGAATTGACCCACCACCACCGGAGCAGAAGAAAGGGTCACTGCCCATTGCACCAACGTGCCAGTCCTAATATTAATTATTGTATTAAATAATAATATTACGAAACAGTCTTTATTATTCACGTCACTGTGCAGGAAGATCGTTGGTACGCAATAGGACGGTGGACCGCATTCATTTAAGAGCTCAGATTATCCAATTATGGGCCCGCGATGTCTGCTCGATTAATATACGACGAACTTGGCGTCTGACTAACATTGTGACTCTATAGTATAGCTGTCTCGCAATACTCTTTGATGGTTGAGAAGGATTTTTCAATCTTAATAACGTAAAAACACAGCACATGGCATTCCTGATGCATCCACCGTGCACTGTAAACGCTTGGAAATACGCTGAAAATAAAATCGATTAGGCACGTTTTTATTGCCTCTTAACTTATTAATAAAACAGTGATCTTTGTAAGGATCTTATCAGTCTATCTTATGATTACCATTTATATAGATAACTAGTCGTTACCACCTACTTCGTCCTACGCGGACGCTACTTCGTCCGCGTAAAATTAGGTGAAAATTTTTTACGTGATGATATATAGCCTATGGCCTTCCTCGGTAAATGGGCTATCTAACACTGAAATAATTTTTCAAATCGGACCAGTAGTTCCTGAAATGAGCGCTTTCAAGTAAACAAACAAACAAACAAACTCATCAGCTTTATTTATTAGCATAGATAGAATAGCTTTATTACACAAAAAAAAATATTTTTTACCAATCTATTAATTGCGTCTATTTTTTTTCTAGCAACACCAATATTGAAGAAACCATGTTTGTCTCCGCGAGAAATATTGGAAGTTTATGGTATGGAAAGCGAACCTGGCGTTATCACTATAAAACCAAAAACATTCCTGGAAATGTGTCCTGCTCTGGTTTATCAATTGGATCAAAGGTCCTGTTTCAAAACTGAAATGCCGGCGCCAAAACTTGATAGAGTATGGAGTGAGTATTACGTTACTTATATATTCATGTTACTGTTATGCTCACGCGTGGATTAAGCCTTTTAAAAAGGTTGGGGCACAGCCACTCAATATTCAGCCAAATGCAAGTAGGCGTATGTAAAGCTTATGAACGATATAGTGCAGCGGTCGACAATGCGTGTCCCGCGGGCCATAAATGGCCTGCCACCATTCTTTTTCTAGCCTGCAGCTGTTTTGTAAATGGAAATCTATTCCTTACAAATAAATAAAAGTTAGTTAATTTACAAGATCGTATAGTTTTATCGTGTTGTACGAAAATTAAGCATTTTTGATGAACAATGTCTACCTACAATAATAGAGACGTAGGCACCTATTTCCAAATAATTATTAAATAAGGATGGCCCGCCTAGATCTAATTTCTTAACAATGTGGCCCTTGCCTGTCAAAAGGTTTCCGACCCCTGATATAGTGCATTCCTATCAATATGTCTATAAAATATATAGTTATATTCAGTGCTTAAGTAAGGATATAATATGATCGCTTTCGATCTTAATATATATTGAATGTGTAACGTCACAAGCCTATTAGGGTGGTGGCCAAGTCCATCGTGCCTACCACGGTGTATCGGCACCTGATTATACTACACCATTCCGTCGCTGGCTCACCAATTACCTGTTTCATTGTTTCAGCTTGGATTTATGCCAGTTTAAGCATCCTAGTAATTAGTGCAACTGGGCTGTTGGGTGTGGCCATAGTTCCTATGCTAAAGTCAGCAATCTTTAGCCACGTTCTACATTTTCTAGTAGCAGTGGCTGTAGGCACTTTGTGTGGAGATGCCTTACTGCATTTGATGCCTCATGCCCTTAAATCACACGGATCACCAAACGAACCTCAAGAAGAGACCGAAGTTATCTTAAAATGCAGCGTCACTTTCTTAACTATTCTCTTATTTTACGCGGTGGAAGCTATTATGCAAACAATTAATGGAGGTCATGCCCATTCACACGACGCTCCAACTATCACCGTTGAAGAAATGAAAGTGGAATCAGCAAAGCAAATGGAGACAATAGAACTTGGCGCAATGATGCCTGGATCACCGCCTCCACCAGTAGAACGCCCGATGACGTCAACAGCTCTCATGGTCATAGTTGGGGATGGACTACACAACTTAACAGATGGACTTGCAATTGGGGCGGCATTTAGTGGAGACCCAGTAACTGGGTTTGCTACAGCCCTTGCTGTGTTTTGTCACGAGCTTCCGCACGAATTGGGAGATTTCGCAGTTTTACTACGTTCCGGTATGAGTATAAAGAGAGCTTTGTATTACAACTTGCTGTCTTCAGCTCTAAGTTTTATGGGTATGGCTGGTGGTATTTGGCTTGCCGAGGACCACGAGTCTGCGTCACAATGGATTTACGCTGCAACGGCTGGCACTTTCTTTTACATTGGTCTAGCAGATTTAGTGCCAGAATTAAACGAGAACAATAAGGGGAAAAGTATTCATCTTGTGCTGGCAATACTTGGTATTCTCACCGGTGGGATTATAATGCTCATGATAGCGCTTCACGAAGATGCCATACAATATCTTTTCCGAAATTCGGAACAATAGACATTTTATATGTACTATATTATGTGATAAAATAGTACGCTACTCATGGTTGTTCAAATAGTTGGTTTAAGTTGCGGATAAGTTTAGCCGATAAGTATTATTTTAAGTCAAACTTAAAAATAAATATAGCCGATCAATAAGGTTTTATTAAGTTCAAACATTCCAAGCAATAAATAAGAGATGTATATTATATTTTTTTTATATAATAAATTATTGAATACTATTAAATTAATAATTACGTTCATAAATAAAATAACGTACTAAGTATTTATGCCTGTAATATAAAATTAATAGTAATGAAGTAATGATTTTAAAATGCTAACATATATAATTTAGTCCAATCATTTGGTAGTTTGGCCTGGGAAGTTTTCGGGGAGTTTTGAAACTTGGCAATTTTATAGATTTTGATGTGCGCTTTCCGAATTTTAACTTTGCCACCTTGTATTTCTGTCTTTCTGTCCCTCGCGGCGCCATATTGGAAAATGGCGCCTAAAAAAAATTGCCTTTGGGCGCCATTTTTCCAATATGGCGTCGCGAGGGGCAGAAACACGAGGTTTGCCACCTCGTGTTTCGAAATTCGGAAAGAGCACCCAAAAAAACCTATGAAACTGCCAATTTCCAAAACTCCCGGAAAACTTTCTACTTAACCGTTGTTTATGCGACCAAATGATTGGAATCATTTTACTACATAAAACAAAAGTTAATTTCAATAAATTATCACATCCGTATTTATTCCGATATATAAATGTGACTGAATATATGTTATGATTACCCTGTAAATATATAAGTGTTCCAATGAAGTCTAACTGTTTAGATTTAAGTTTGTGTGGTTCCAAATGTGTCAAAGAGAAGCTGTTTTTAATATTGTTGTTTATTATATTTTTATGCATGACAGAAACGATCAATAAAATTTTTAAATTAAATTTGTATTATTGCCTTATATAACAATCACTGGAACTGAACATTATTATGTTACTGAAAATCCATATGATGCAAGCCCCGACACCGTTACAAATCGGATTGGCGTGGTAAATGTTATGCATCTCAGAGAATTCCTAGTGGTCTTCAAAAAAAGGACTGCTGTTTCGTATAAAATATGTTTTGAACTTAAAAGGGATGCAAAAACGATAATAGTTTAAGAAATCCAAAGTGCGCGCCTCATTTTCTAAATATTACGAGCTATCAGTTAAGCAAGCCGCCATTGGCGTTAAGCGCCACCTCTTAACAGAAGCTCAATGCTTAATAGAAAGGTAATATTCCGCTAGGTGGTATGTCCAGCTAAAATTAAGTTTTTCCAAATAATACACCCATTTTCAATAGAAAACAGCAAGGCGTATTTTTAAAGCTAGTAAAAATCATTATCATGATAAGTTGGTTGTTTCAAACGTGATGGTGTCAGATCCACACAACAGACATACGGATGTCTAAGGAAATACTTTTTAAATCAGTATCCTTCCGAAGTAACAAAAGTCTAAAGACACGACATTTGACGAAAAATAATAATTAGATATTTCTTAATAAGAAATAAAACTTCTTATGGCGGAAAACTTGAAAAAATTACAGTAAGTATAATGAATGTAACAATAGTACATAAGTTGACCAATAACCTTCCAGAACCGCGTGGCATGGTATGAATGAGTCAAAAAATTGATCAATAATAACCTTTAATTCACCCTGATGCTATTGTGGTGCCCCCCTTATTTAAGCATTTCGACGGACTCCCCATTAAAGTCTCCATAAAACAAGTGTTTCAAATATTTTTAATTTAGTTAAACTTACATATTTTTTGGTTTGGCAGCACTTGCTCATGTTATGTCATAAAATTCATCAAAATATAAGATTAAAATATATGAACTTGAAATGTTGATAAATTTATAGAAAGTAGAAAGTAGTGTTAAGTCTATTTATATTAGTATACTCTTAAGGAGCTACTAGAAAAATTTAATCTATATCTTCAATCAAATTATAAATAAAACAATGTTGAAAGGACTGGTGAGTACTTTTGTAAGTATATTTGCATTTATATCATAAATTTAACATTAAGGCTTATTATTATCTTATATAGTGTAAAACACACGCTATCGCTTCTCATTCTTGTACCCTTGATTTTTAAACTGCAACGAATTTTAATGCGGTTTTCACCAATAAACAAAGCGTATTAAGGGGTTTATGTATATGCATGCATATATACATTGCACCTGTGCGAAACTGGGGCGGGTCACTAGTATTGTATATAAATAAATATAGTAGTACCTGACGTTCAATAGATATATCGTTCCTAAACAGTTATTATTTTTATAAAATTGTGTATAAACAATTTAAGTTTATTTTTATATTTTAAAAAATTCACAACAATAGCAATTCCGTTATGTATTTGCGTCGTATGTTTAAGCAGAAAAATTGTGTTGGGATTTACATCAGACAAGCAAATGCTATATCTACTCAATCAAATTCTTTTTGTTTATACAGACATAGAGCATTCCTTCGTTGTTCTGTCTGTATTTATAATGATTCTCATTCTTATTCTAGTTTATTCCTCATTGACATTTTGTTACACACGCTAAGTACGGGGTTAACTAATTACAACTGTATATTTTTAATGAATTCATAATATCAAAAAAATCTTAACCAACTACATTACTATACTATTGCTCACTGACATTTTGATATATAATCAAACTACAGACTGAATTAATTACAACTGTATATTTTGATGAATTCATAATATCAAAAAATCTCTACCACCTACATTACTATACTAATCAAAAAACTTTTATAGTATTCAAAGAGTAACATAAAAAGATTACATCATTAATCAATTTTGACAGTCTTTCAAATTTGGAAGGTTGTAATCTATTAGAAATTGTAAAATGTAAAATTAACCCAAAAAGTGAATTTCCTCCAAAGAAATGTGTTTATAAGTCATTTTTAAGACAGTATACACCCTGCAATGGGTTGTTTCTTCTGGTTGTTCAAAAATAGTGTAAGTATGTATTTACTAAAAATTATAGTGATTCAATCTTAATAGAAACTGGGTTACAAGATGAATGTATTAGTTTTCCATGGATTTACTGTGTGGATGCCAAGGAAGGAACCATAAGAGTGCTCTAGCTATAGAGGCCACTAACACTCGCTTTTACCGACAATAATATAATCATTACAATGCAATAATTTAAATGTTACATATTATTCTTTAAATTTTTAAACTATATCCAAAGCTGCGCTAGTAGGGTCATACCGGATTTGGCTAGGCAGGGGAGGGAACACTGGCAGTGAAGGTGAGTGTTAGTGATCACTATCAAGAGTGAGCTTTTAAACCTACACCTGGGTCACAAGTCCTAGGCAACTGCTATGGCTCCTTCCTCTGCAGCGCAATGGACCCGGCACCATGTGATTGCAAATATAACTTCGTTTACATCGTTTCATATATTTTATTATTTTAAACCTTCATGGAAAAATTGAGAAATATACACAACAATTATTGTATCCACTAAACAACCAGACAAATCCGCGTACCCAGACTATCTTCCTTGCTTCTGTATGACACAAATGATGTATGAATTTAGGTATAAAGAAAAAAGCATAGGTAGTAATTTTTCAAAAGGTGCTAATATGAATGTATTATAAATCCTTACTTGTCCTTACAAATTTAATAAAAGTAAATCAATCTGTCAATCAATTTTGATTAATTTCAGTATAGAGATAGATTGGACTTTGGAGAAGGATATCATAAGCTATTTTTCGTCGCGAAAATGAAATTTGAAACTTCAAGAAGACAACGCAGACGAAATTGCCGGTTGAAGCTATTACTTCTATAAATGTCAATATCCTATCACTAATCCTTCACGACGGGCATCCATGCAATTCGTACCATTTCCGCTTCCGCTTTAACCTTGCTCTAACTTGTTATGTGTTTGAGATTTACGACTGACATATGACCGCAACATCTAATTGGTTTTTTTCTCTCTTTGAATGAAACCAAATCAGTAGAAAATTCAGCTGGTTATAATTGAGAGTGAATACACATGGCCGACTGTACTACCAGAACGCTTGCAGATGCTTTGAAAAATTACTTTGATTTATTCGTAAAGACCTTAAGTCGTTTCAGTTAAACACCGGAACTGGCAACTCTAACAGAGGTCTTGCGAGATGAGGTGAAATTTAAAATTAAACAATTTCCTGCTAAGGGCAATAATTGCGAAAATTTAGATGCAATTAAAGTTACACGTGACCTGGAAGCTATCAAGCGTACAGGCGACGCCATATGCCATATAAGGGCTGGAGCGCGCCGCCCCGTGGCAGTCGAGGTCGAACTCTCAACACACAAGGTCACAAGCCTTCCTCACAAACAGGGGTGACTGACTCATAAACACTATCAACAGATTTACGACTCCGATAGCCCAGCAAACGCGGAAGAACTCCCTTTTAATGTGACTACGCGGTGATGAATGAAACGAATTAAAACGGAGACGTCGAATAATCACAATTTATTCAGCCAATTTTGGCCTTATCGTACGCGATCGTCGATTAAATAAATGCACGAAAACAATTTTGTGTACGAATCAACCATTTGTCATTCCAATTTACTTATCTTGCCACACGGCGTAGTTATCTTCGTAAAATATGTAAGGCTCGCGAGTGAAATACGAGGTAAAAATTTTATTTAATAAACCATTCAGAGGGCCTAGGACGAACTTTTCGAACCGATGAGCCGATGAGCTAACATTACTTAGGATAAAAATGTTCGTGCATAGGAGGCAAGTCTTCGCAAGCAAGGCAATCCGCGTTGAAGCTAAGAAGAGTGTGGGCCCAGCATGAACATTTTCATCCTAGGTAAATTCTTACTTCGGTTCGTAAAATTTGTGCTGGGCCCTCTGTTTCTAAAACTGTGCACTTTATAAAAAGGGACCCGGATATGGGAGTTTGTAATTTAGTCGCTGATTCTAAGAATGATAAACACGTTCAAGTAGAATATGCAACATGACCATGAATAGAATTGTAATAGTTACAATAGGTATGCGCCTTTTATATTAAAACTTGTTTTATAATAGCAAAAATAAACGTATGCAAACTAGCATCTATTATAGATGACTCACTAAGAGAATCCTCCACGGTGGCCTCGCAGGGTCGTTGCAATAATAGGCAAATTAGCCAGATGTTTTTCAATTTCGAGGCTACTGAAGATGTAGGAAAGGTTTAGCATACTTTGTATGTATTCGCCATTGGTAGACTTGTGTCATGCTTTATTCTAAGTTTGAAGCTGTAATAAAGTACAGAAATGTACTTTCTTCTGACTTGTCAAGTTGATTTTACATAGTCGTGATAGTTTGAAGTAATGATATTTTGATTTTGGGAGGAACTGGGCGTCGATTGTGTGATATAAAATCAGTTTAATGATGTTATTTGCTACCGGCTTCTGTTTATACGCATTCACTAATACTTCTGAGTAATATTGTAAGAACGACAACCGATCGGGAGTAAAGGTATTGTAATGGCGACCACGTACCGGTAGAAGAAAAGCTAGAAGGCCTCCTATATGGGACGGACGATCTGGTTAGGTTCGCAGGGAGCCGCTGGACATCAGCGGCCCAAAATAGATCTTTGTGGAAATCCATGGAGGAGGCCTACGTCCAGCAGTGGACTCCATAAGGATGAACGAAGGAAGGAAGGAATCTTGAAGTCGTATCGACGTAGGAGATATTTTTGGATTAAGGACCGTGTCTTTAATTTATAAAAAATCACGTTTTTAAAGTCCCGGCAACATTATTTCGCGGAACCCTATTACGCAGCCTCGAACTAAGGCACCGTGACCATTTAGGGCACGTATTGGCATTGCCTTGAGATAGAATCTTGATGATTATGACCATTAGTTGATTATAGCTCACCGTATTTGGCGATTCCGTATTCGCTCACTAGCACGCCTATTTGTCGACTCGCAACTGAATTTAATTGAACCTGCCAACTTCCTGATCTTGAAGAATTTAGTACTTTGGTACCTTTAGAGCGTAACTTTTCCGAGATTTTAACCGATTGATAAATAAGAGGGACATCTGTACTTTCCCCTCCCCGCCCCTCTTCCGATCTTTATACAAGTGTCCCCCCCCCCCCTATCAATTTTTTTAACAATGTGGCCTGCCTGCGTCTAGTTTTTTAATCACGCGCGTGGTCCTTGCCTGCGAAACGGTCGCCGATCTCTGGTTTATGGCATATTTATGGCATATATGGCATATTTGTTCGCATGAAATAGGCTCTGAAGCTACTGGACCGATTTGTAAAATTCTTTCACTATTAATATCCTACATTATCCCTGATGAACATGGGCGATAGAATTTTTTCAAAAAATTAGAAATCCCTAAGAAAACTTCGATCTAAAAACCCGTGCGAAGCTAGGGTTTGCTACACTGTTTACTCATGTGTGAATACAGTTGATGCTAATACACGGAATGCTTGATACCTGAGTAATTCCTTGTGATTGACGTACTGGAAATGCTACGTATAGCATACAAGCTTTTGTGCTCGACTTCGCTCGTTTTCATAAATATTTCACAACAGAAAACAGTTTTGATACCGAACAAACGTCTGAAATTTATTTTTCTGTCCATTGTACTTAGTACTTAATTTTTTGTATGGAAGTTTCGCTGTTTCTTTACAAAATATGTGTATTTTCGCAGTTAACTCCTTACAAATTTCATATTCGACCAAAAGCAGTCTATGTCCTTCTCCAAGGTCCGATCTATCTTTATACCGAAATTCATCAAAATCGGTTCAGTGGTTTAAGCGTAGAAATGTAACACACATAATAACTTCTACATTCATAATATTACGAGCAGTTCCTGGCGGCATAGTCCGCGTATAATTGCAAGAGACCCAAGACCTCTTTAATCTTTTCCTTTCGATAAATCTTTTTTTAACGGATTTCTACTAATTATAAACCACCTCATTGCCATATATTATCATGCATGAGAAGCTAAACTACTTGCTTAAATCCGCGAATGAATACGAGTATTCATCCGCGGATTTAAGCAAAGTAGTTTAGCTTCTCATGCATGTCATGGATTTCCGCAAAGTAACGACTGATTCTATTAATTATATATTATCATTGTACGCTTCGTGGATTCTGAAAGTTCGTGTTAGGTGACCTTCCGCTTTTATGTCCTACTAATATTATAAACGCGAAAGTTTGTACACGTGGACGTATGGATGTATATTTGACGCTCTTTCACGGAAAAACTACTTAATGAATTTTAACACAACTTTGTAATAATATAGTTTATACATCAGAATAGTACATAGGCTACGGAGAACACACGATTAGGTTAAGGAGAAATTTTCATAATCTTACTCTTCTTTATCGCATCTTATATCTTCCTAACACTCCTTTATACCTCAAGGAACGCTTCCGTTTTCTTGGGTCCACTATTCAACGCTATTTACGGTCTCGCTTTGCCACCATACTTCAAATTCCCTATAGTCGCACCCAAGCATACAGCAGCTCCTTAACTGTTACTTTTATTAGATTATGGAACTCCCTTGCCTCGGACATTCGACACTCTCCCTCTTTACCGATTTTTAAGACGCGACTAAAAAAGTATTTCCTGTCCAACTGTTAATAGTTTGTGGTCTCGTAATTATTTTTAAAAATAAAGTTTTAAAATAAAAATAAAACAGGCTATAAGTTATAAAGATAGTGTGTGAATTGTCGCAAATATAACGATAAATATCAAGTAAGTAGGAGAAAACTCTGACATCTGCGAGCTATTCTGGCGTGCGCTGCAAAAACCGTTAGAGTTACACGTATATAGCAAAGGACTTCCTTTGCTATATACGTGTAACTCTAACGGTGTATTTATCTTAAATAGTTCTACAACAAATCCCACGACAGCATCTATCTGTCTTTCATTTTAAAGCCATTAACGTCAAAACTGTGAACCATTATGGAACGGGAATGGGGACAACACTATAGTATAATACAATGTAAAATAGTAAGTAACCCAACGTCCGGAAAGGACAGCGTCTGAGGGGTCCGTTAATATAATATAAATTAAGTTGGATAATAATATTGGTAATGAAATCATTATTTTGCATAGAAGATGCGCTATCGCACTTTTATGCCAGGACGTCACAGAATCGTCATAGCTTATTTTACAATGAATTTCAAAGTAACATTTCCCCACAGGAAACAGTCGTCATAACGTTGAGCATGTGGTAAATTTACAACCTCCAGTATATGCGTTCGTGGTAAGTAATAAATAAATCCTTTGTGACAGTATCTCACGGGTGCATAAAGTTACAAAGAAGTTATAAATACGGTTTATGTCCTTTGACCTCTTTAATTCTAATAAATAACAATGTATCCAACCTTATCTTACGCAACCATAGAGTTGCGTAAAGATTATTGTGTCTATTGTATTTTATTATAGCTAATAGCAGAACTTTTTATCAGAATACTAGAATATAATATTTTTAAATACCCCCTCCTCTCCAGGGTTGTGATGTTGAATTAATAAATTACTAACAATAATATATTTAATTGAGGTATCATCTTGCCAGTGAGATTACTGCCATGTGGATTGTGGACTCAACAATTATTGTTCCGATAGTTGTTTCCGTTAATGGTCTCATAGCAAAGAGCCTCGACCATCTTAAGAGTCTCTCGCTTGATGGTTGGATCAAAAGTCGGATACAGAAGGCGGTATTGCTTGAGACGGCACGTATAGTGAGGAGGTTTTTTTAAAATGGAGGACAAGTGATTTTACTTATAGCCAGACATAACTCAAAGTGTTTGTACATTTTTGTCCTTGAAGGCACCTAAGTGTTTACCGATACCCATGGGCACCTGCACCACCAGAAGCCTCGCAGATGCTTTGCCGGCATTAAAAGTAGGATTTAGGCTACCGGAGACTCTCACACACCAATCGGAATGCGACAACAATACTATCCCTTGAAGTGACAGCATTGCCGCCACTTTACGCCGATCTTAAGTGAGAAAGGGGTACTGGTACCCGAACGCGCCGGCCCAATTCGGCTGCAGTCCAAAAGTAGTGCAAGCATGGCGCTACCTCTAATTAGATAAATAAATAGGAGTAAAGGAAGAGATGGTGTAAAAGGATGTAAAGGAAAAGGGAAAGGAGAAAAAGGGTAGCGTACTCGCGAAGATTTTTCCTCCTTTCAGTCGGCGCGTAAAACAGTGGGTCCCGATTAATGTCTCTGAGTGATATTGATCGTCGCAGAGACTGTGGGATTTCTAGGGATGACGTCAAACGGTAGTCGGTCATCCTAACTCGTCCCGTAGCCGCATCCTCTACAATTTCAACGAACCCTGGCACGAGACCGGGATAATGCTAAGAAGAAGGCGATATTATACGTATTAAAGAAAGAATAAAGTCTTACTTCATAAGATCAACATGTAAGTTATGAATCTCCTGGATCCTTTCTTCGGCTTGATCGTCTCTTACTACCAGTCCGTCGCATCCAAACATTTGTCTACATCTTTCTTGTATTAGCTCCAGTTTTCCGCCAAAAAACACCATCATTACTATTACAGTTGAGTCATAGGAAGCCATAACCCCACCTCCATATGAAGCAATTGCAATTTGGAATATTACATTAATCCATGAACCAGGCGAGGTTTCTTTATCGAATGGTACCCAAGCAATAAATATATGAGGAAAAGGCTCAGTTCTATTGGTGCCTTCGTGGTATGCAGATGGAAAATACCTTATTACTGGAGTAATTGATACACTAATGAGAGTAGTTAATACAAGTATCCAATAGTAATATGTGATCCGCCGGGCATGTTTCGTATAGGCTTCAACAATTTTGCTTTTATTCTTGTCTAAATTAATTCTTTCATACTTGTCTGCTTTCGTTACATATTCCAGTACATCTTTCCATTTTATTTGCCAAAAAACGAATGTATTTGCTTTAGATATACAAATAAAGCTGACGATTGATATCCTCAAGTTCGTCAGCACTAGATCTAAGTTTGATCTTACCAAATACAATTCTATGAACTCAGTAAAGACAAACAGAGATACCGTCGCATGTAATATAAAGTATAGAGTCTTATTTATTTTCTTTTCCGGTAAAATTAAACCCAATTTTCTTAAAATCCAATAATTTGGACCCAGTAATTGTCTCGTAGGATCTTCTAAGCGAGACAGTACTTTTCGCATCATAATGACTGGTGATAAATTTCAAGTAAGGCAAAAGACGAAATGTTTCTTTACTTATAGCACCTTATTTCATAAGAAACTCCATCGTTCAATCAAATATAAATAAATTAAGTGTATCAAATCCTTCCGTCTGATGATTGATACCATCAATTGTTATTATCTAATGAATAATGGACGACAGAATATGTCACGCCATTTCATTTTCTATATTTCTAACTTAACATAATAGAGAAGACTATTACTAACTTTTTTAAAATTGTATCGAAGGCCATGATTTAAGAGGAACATGCTATAATGCTTCAAAGCACATATCTGAGGATCTCATTGCAGGTTTTTAAAGTTAACCTTTATGATGTGTCTCATTTTTAACCATCGAAGCAACGCAAAAAGGTTTCATATAAAAATACTAAAACTTTGGACTTAAGATTTATAGTTATTATACATCCTTTAAGAACGGATTTTTCAATAAGGCTAGATTTAAAAGGTCTAAGGGCTTTCGCTAGTGTAAATTTGCGAAATCGCGAGCAACTATACAAGTAAATATAAAAATCTATCTGTTTCTTCCAGATTTCTTTCAAGTATAGCAAAAGCCGTAGTTTTTTTGGAGATTACTCCTTAAGAAACGATGTAAGGCCTGTGGTATGAAGTAATACGGGTAGTGAAATCGAATGTGTCAAATGTTACACGTTACAGTGTTACGCTCCCTACTGAGTCAACTCCAGCCGTGTGTCGGAACTAACACATTTTTTTTTTCGGATAAAAATCATTATGCTAGTGCTTCTAGCATTTATTCGATCGGGATAAGTAACAAGATTTTTTTTGGAAATTTCAATTCAGCACATAGGGGTACATAGGATATTGAATTAAACACTTACTGTGCAAGTACAAGTACGTTTAATTACTAACAGTTAATGACAATAACTATTCAAATTAAACACTAAGTGCTCTATTACATTTTCCACGAGGTAACATCAGTTATCGTCTAAGAAGAGTGTAGTAACTGTAGGCCCCTTTTAAAATCTGAAAATAAACCTAACATTTAGTCAGTTTATGTGAGTTAAACTTTAAACCTGTATGAGGAGGTCGTGGCCTAATCAGTGGTCGGCATTTGAGTCGATCGCTAGGTTAAGTTGTTGTTGCTGCTACCGGGCGATAGATGGGTGACTCATTCTTACTCTAGTTTATATTTGATATCCGACCTCCTCCGTGTTTCGGAAGGCATGACGTGCATGCACTTTTCGAATAATCTTTGTAGAGTCTATCTCCTGATTATGCTTCGGTGTCGAAGCGAAACGTGCATTGAGGCACATCGGAAAATCAGTATAGTGCTGTGCTTTGGTGGCGGATTCGGTGAAGTAGTTTTCGGGTTGCAGCATTACACCGTTTTTTCCTCGTATTCATTCGCGGATTAAAGCAAAGTAGTTTAGTTTCTCATGCAAATAAAATGTTTGTCGAAGGTTCGACCCGGATTTCTCCAGCCCAGCCCCATAAGTACATTTAGACCAGCTAAACTTAACATTATAAAAATATAGAGGAGGTCGTAAGCTAATCAATGGCCAGCATTTGAGTCGATCAATATGTTAAACAGTAAAACAGCAGTGACGGCAATGCTGTCACGTCAAGTAACGGTATTTTTGTCGCGTTTCGTTCGGTTTGTGAGACTTCTCGGTGGCCTAAACTCGTCATTAAAGCCCAGCAACGCATCTGCTAGCCTTCTGGTCGTGCAGATGTCCATGGGCGTCGGTAGGCTGAAGGTGTCTGCTGCCTGCTCGTTTGCCCCTTGTAACAAAATAAGTAGTTCCAGAGATTAGCGCTTTTAAGTACACAAACAAACAAGCATAATCTCAAGCTTTTTATGTATATTAGAATAGATTACTTTTTTTTTTTCTTAGTTCTTATAAGCGTCCATTTGGCTGACTTTTACAGACTGGATTTTCTTTAAATGTTGTATTCATTAATTCGTTTTTGAATGTGTTTTCCATATATTGAAGGTACATACGGATTTATAAATAAATAAATAAAGGAAATAATAATTGGAATTGTTGCAAACTCATAATACAATAATGCTTCTCATCGCAACAACTAAGTGAGGCGAATAATCGAATTGAGGAAAAACAAAATTTTCTGATCCGTGAAAAAGGAAGTTGAGTATTTATGAAGGGCCGGCAGTTACCACTTTAAGAGGTCGTTATACGAACGGTTGAATGTTTTTTTCTTTTGGTCTGTTTCCGTCAGAGATTCATTTATGTTTGAAATCTTTAAAAACGCTAACCAACCGAGGTTCATGAGAGACTTTGCTTGTATATGGATTTAAAGATTGCTTGTATACCGATTTAAAAGTATGCAGGGTGTAAAAGAAATGAGAGGTTACAGATATTGCCATCCTCATTCTTGAGCGCGCAATGTATCGTTAACATTGGGAAGCAATCGTCAACAAAATGTTGAAGCGCAAACCAAGTCAGTCACCCGCGTCGCGCTCTCCCTGTTACGTTTCAAGTTTTATTTACATTGCGGTTTGATGTAAAAATATAGAAAAAAAATGTTTCCGATTTAAAATCGCATTGGGACGGATAGCAATAATGATATTATACGGTATTCAGTTAAAAAATGGTAAAAACCATTCTACATTTCAAGAAAAAGCCTACGAAAAATTTCACCACTGGAGAGTTTAGAATCATGTACTGAACACATGGTATGCGTATCCGGTACGATGTCTTTTACACCTGTATATATGGATTTTATTTATGAATGAAGCCTTAATTTTCGGAACCGTTACAATCGGCACTAAACCGGTTTCAATTTTATTTCTCAAATGGCAAAAATAACTTGTGATGGGGCCAGATAAGGAGATACAAAGAAACCAGTTTAAAAATGGTCTTTACGCTAAGCGGCTTCCGGCTTTAAACGGCGGCATCAACCAATGATTAGAAAAACTTGACTTAGCGCGGAAAAAATTAAAGAAGATTTGTGCAATGTTGTAATCTTTACCAATAGATGAATAGCTTCAATATGCAATTAAACTAGGGACATAATTTCTACTACAATCTTTAGATTTGCGAGCTATAATATGCCTATTTTCTCGCTGGAAAATGCATCTACGCACTAACTCCGTTAACAAGTAGCCCCATTATACCAGAACCACATGCCAACGCATGTCTGGGTTTCGATGACCGAATGTCAGAATACCTACTAGTTAATCTTAAGGGCATAACATTTTGCGTACTGACAGTCGGACGTACGAACGGAATCCTAAACACCGCATCTTGGTATTAAAATCCAATATACTTTTTTTTTAAAACTGTTATTTATAGATATGATATAAGATATGCGTATACAGATTCTTTTGACATCAGACTTACACGTTCAGCCACGGCTAAAGTCGATTTAACTGAGACAAATGAATGAAAAAAATTTAAACAAAGAATAAAACCTTGACATTCCTTGGGAATTTAATTCATTGACCTTTAATTAAAACATAGTGTAAACATTATTATGCGACTTTGTTATATATACGTACCTTTTTAGATAGTACTAGCAATGCCTGCGACTTCGACCGCGTTAAATTAGGTAAAAAATGATGCAAGTAATGCATGCGTAAAAAGTTTTACTTCAATATTTAAAAAAAGTACAAAAACTATTGTTTTCTTTTAATTACTCATAAAATTGGATAAAATTATTGTTAAGTTCCTACCCCTCAAAATGTCACAGCTTGTGACAAAGGCGGGGGAAGCGTTGAAAAATGATAAAATTCATGTGACGATAAATATGAATGATCCCTTGTCCACCTATCGAGTCTTTTTATATGTAAACTTAATGTAATTTATGTTGATTATTATTCAATCATGCGATGACAAGTATTTACCACGGGCGTCATTTGGCGCGAAAAGATAAGATATGGCAACAACAATAAAATAATACAAGCGGGGAATAGAACAACTGAGGGGCCTTATCGCTAAATAGCGTTCTCTGACAGACAACCTGACTGAACCTGAAAATGTATGATAGCCATAGAGCGATGTCCACAGGATGTAAACAATAAATGGTATAAATAAAAGTCCCAGTCAAGTCGATTATAAAGTCAATAGTTCAACAGTAGGGCGGATTAACGTGGGCCTGTCTTTTGGTTCAAACCTTTATCTATCATAGAGGACAAAAAGTTTAACGATTTATATTACGAGTGGGCAAGACTATAATCAAGCGAAGTCGGGGTTTGAACCGAGCGCCTTTCAAATCATCAACCCGGATGGATCCTACAAATGGAAGTTAGTATTGCTGCGTCTTACATCACTGTTAATTTTTCTTCTACCTGGCGTTATCCGGGACTAGTGCCAGAGACCGCTTCAATTGGAAACAATGTGGCTGTGAAAAGGGTAAAGATGACCGGCTGCCGTCTGATGTCATCCTTAGAAACCCCTCAATCTCACGACTAATATCACTCAGTGACATTAATTGGGACCCACTGTTTTTTTGCCCTCCGAAACTTGTAGTATATTTGAAAACCAGTATAAAAAAGTATCTTCTTTCACCCGGTTGCGGTGAGCTGCTTATTCTAGCGATTAACACAAATATCCGCGATTGATTAAGCTAGCTCTATTAGGCACATCACTATTAATTATTAATTAATACGTAACCACGTTAATTCAATGATAGATGGTCTTATTTAAATCCTTAAGGAGCTTTGTTCAAATATTAACTACGTTCTACTGTCATCGTAAACGCTCTTAGCACAAGATTTTCAAAAACTTTAAAAATATAATTTAACTGTAACATATTTTTTCATATGACACTCTAATATAGTACTTAATATTTCAGCTACGAAACTGGTAACGGCATCAGTGCTGAAGAGGCTGGGTATTTAAAGAATCTGGGCATTCCTGAGCAAGAGACGCTGGCGGCCCAAGGGCAATACAAGTACACGGCACCAGACGGACAAGTAAGATTTTATCTGTTTATATTTCTTATTTGGAGTGTATTTGTTTTGACCTATAAAATATGCCAGCTTTTAGAGAGAAAAAAAAAGAGTGTTGTTATTACAATGTCAAATTGATGTCAGGCTGTTCTTCTTCTTATTTTTGATAGAATACATTAAGCCAAATGTACTGCAGTAAACTTTTTTGAAGAGCTTCTGTTACTAGTGCATATTAGTATATAGTATAGCCCAGTGTTTAGAAATCCGTATGGCATACGGTTCAAATCTAAACCCACCTGGGCTATTGTCGTAGCAACTCCTAACACAAGCTTTTAAAAAGCCTAGCTACGTTTATAAATAGAATATAATGCCGTAGTATAATGTAATGTGGCCGGGGAATTTGTGTAGAGCTGCACAATGTTTAGTAGAACTTTGTAGTGTTCAAGGACAAAAATGTACAAACACTTTGAGCTAATCTGACTCCGTTACAGGACGTACCTCATAGTATTTTAAATATCAATAAATAAAATAATAAAAAATACCCATTTTGCTATATTACACTAACAATGACTAACATGAAACCAATTAAAGTAATCCTACTAGATGTTGCTTTAAAAACATCTGTAACAAACTGGGAATTTATAAAAGTACTTTGCATAACACGCAATAATCAGAGGTGCTATTATAAAATTCTTGACCTTTTTGACAGCAGCATAAATGATGATCTAAAGGTTTTATTTCGTTTTATTATATGTTTTTATACAAAGTTTGGCAATCAATGATACGGCGCACAAAAACATATCATCAACATATATGACGCTACATATATTAAGTAGATGGTTTAAGGATAAATATTATAGATAATATAGTAATTTTGACAGTTAACAGTGGCTACCTACTATATATGTAAAATACAAAATACCGAGCTTACTTCCCAAAGTTAAAACATGAACTATAATCCAAAAGCTTCCTTAAAAAGCTTGATCATCAACACAGCTTGGTAAGTGTCACGCCCACTAACACAAGCTTTTAAATTTACTTTAGGAGGCAAGAATATTATACATAAGATATATAAGTGTCTGTATAATAGGAAAATTCTTGCAAAACTCAGTTTCAAATAATAAAGTCAGCTTATTTCGCTAGAGAACTCACTCAGTTTACACTTCGTAAAACTAAAATTTTAGCCTTTTATTAGACATTTTTCTGTCTAAATTAAAGTCTAACAATAAAAATTAATACATTCCCATTTTATTTAATGAAATTAAACATATACGTTTTAAATAAAATTTAACGAAATTTTATAACGCCTGTTAAGAACAACACTTCATGTTCTAACATGATAGTAGTATGTGTGAATATCAGGCGCTTCGGAAATAAGCTCTACTGTTCATTTTACGAGTCCTTTGATCGTTTTTAATAAACTGAGTGATTTCTAATCAAACATTTTGTATCCAATAATATTAAGATTTATGTTTCACTTATCCAGTCGAATATAAGAAGCCGATAGTAACAGCAATATTTTTTTTTTCAGCAAATAGTGAAATTGTATCTTTAAACCGTTTATGAAGAATTCTTTTTTTAACATCTTAAACTAAACTCAACTTGCGTATTCTAATGTATTATAGTTTATTGGACTTTATTGGTCGTATAACTGATAACAAGAAATCCTTGTCAGTTATCACTGATAATGGCATCCATTGTTATGCCTGTAGTGCCTTCGTCATCCTCGTCCCCAGTGGTGATATTTTTCGTCGGCTTTTTCATGAAATGTTCAATTTTTTTTTTACTGAATACTGTTGTATAATATCATTATTACTATTTGTCCCAATGCGATTTTAAATCAGAAACAAATGTCTTCAATATTTTTACATTAAACCGCAATGTGAATGAAACTTAAAAGAAAAAAAAACAGGGGTAGCGCGGCGCGGGTCGTTGACTTGTATTGTGCGTCAACATTTTGTTGACGATTGTTTCCCAATGTTCACAATACATTGCGCGCTCAAGAATGCGATGAGAATGGCAATATCTGTAACCTCTCATTTCCGAGATGAATGATATTTGTGATTTTGTTTAGGATATTAAATGTAGCCTTATCACAAAGTTTGCGGTACGATTTCTTAAATAGATAAATCTGATATAGCAATGAAATTTTATCCATTCCAAGGTATATCAGCTAAAGGTACGTTTCAAAGACGAAACCTCTTAGAAATAGTAAACTTGCTAGGCGGTAACGTAAGCGTAGAGAAAGGATCGCGTTTCACAATAAGCACTCACGGGGATTCCTTGGTCAAAGTTCGAGAGAAGCCGGATAGATGTGACCGAAGCTAATTACGAAAAAAACAGCGTCACTTGATACTGACTTTCTAATTTCGAATTGAATGTGCCCAAATTGAGAAAATGTTCTTTCTTTTAACTTTGAAAAAGTTTGCTTGTAAAAAAACCGAAGCTCTAAAAAGTGCGTGGGTAGCGAAACTTGAATGTCGAAATTTTTGCAAAAATAAATTAAGCAAAATTTTAATTGGGCAAAATGCTACCCACTCACCTATAGAAGAAACATTTTGTCTTACAATAAAACTGCCTAAAGAAACTGAAGCCCCTGAAAGTGCGTTGGTTGCAAAACATGTCAAAATTGCTGAATTTATTTGCTACGGACGTCATTATATAGAAGAAACATATTTTATAAGAAGGAAATAGAATTTTGCGTGCGCACTAACTGAAGCTCTACAAATTGTGTGATTCGCTAAACGTTTCGAAATTTTGACAAAATAAAATTACTCCTATAGCCGCCGCTACATAACGAGATGGCGATGATGTCAAGTAGAAAGGTTACACCAAAGCAAACTAGATGGCGCCATACGGAGGACGCACGAACACAGTATAAACGTTGAAAATCACCATACAAATTAACTCACGTTAGCGAAGTTTCTACGTACCACTACTACATATATCTCGCGACGATAAACTGTCGGCGAGAGGCGGCCGTGTCGGTCAACTCCACCGAGCCCGGATAGAAGATCTTCATTTGCGGTGGTTGCATATATCGACCTACGCTCCCACCATT
>JANCMC010041502.1:298056-312702 GCA_024363005.1 Charaxes varanes
TCGGTCAACTCCACCGAGCCCGGATAGAAGATCTTCATTTGCGGTGGTTGCATATATCGACCTACGCTCCCACCATTCATTGCTCGCCGAGCACATTCCACTCACACTCCTTCATTGTGTCTACTAAAACAATTAGAATGTTATTGTTTATAATATTAAAAGATTATTGGTCACATCTTCTTCTACCTAACGGTTAGTACCAGTCTCTTACCAGGGTTCGCTGGTCCGCTTGTAAAAATGACCGACGGCCGTCTCTCGTCATCCCGGAACCCCTAATCTCACGATAACAACAATACGATGACTAGACGTGACAGTATTGCCACCACAGCACGCTGATCTCACGTGAGAAGAGGTACTGGTACCCGCACGCACCGGCAAAATTCGGCTGCAGACCATAAGGAGTGCAAGAGTGGCGTTACATCTATATACACACGCAGAATAACCTATATCTTGTTCAGAAACATACTCGGATATTTACATCCACCGAACTATAAAAAAATCCATTTTGTATGAAGTGGACCTGTCGATAAACAATAAAAGTTACCAGCGCTGTGGAATTTCCTATTTTATTAAAATGTAGGAAATATTTGAACACTTCATGGCCGTATGTTGCCGCGCACTAACACGAAGTAAAGCCGCCATAAAAAAGGTACGGCTTTCAAAACTCGCTTCACTCTATGGTTATGGATATTACCTTTTTTGCAACACACCCTTTCTTTATAATCTTTAAGACTTCCTTGTTTATGGTACGTGTGTATAGAATTGTATTGATTAAAGGCGGACAATAAAATACTTGACCAATGTTTAATACTTCGGTCGAGGAGATGCAGATGAGAGACGCATGCAACTTATGGAAGTACAGACAAAAAAAATTGACTTTTATAGTTATGGTGACAACCTATTTAAGCTGTTTATAGAATTTGTAATGTGTTGGAATGATTTTTTTTTATGTTACAAGGGGGCAAACGGGCAGACAGCAGGCACTGAAGTGCCTCCCGGCGCCCATGGACATCTGCACGACCAGAAGGCCAGCAGATGCGCTGTCGGCCCTTAATGACGAGTTTAGGCTACCGGGAAGTCACACAAACCGAACGAAACGCGACGACAACACCATCACTAGACGTGACAGCATTGCCGCCACTTCACGCCGATCTCATGAATATACACATGCAATGTAATGTTTCAGTGATGTACGTGTAAAAAATTTTTGAGAAATAAATTATCTTATCTTATCTAAACTAAATTACTTTCAAATAAATATGAGAAAGTACATTATAATTGTTGCAATATCTTAAATAAATAAAAATAATATCTGCCTGCCCGTATTTATTACTATTTTTTGCTCTGCAGTGCAGTGCTGCAAGCAGTGACGAATACCGATGTGCGGGACAAACTAAATAGCTTTATGATACACTGGTGACGTAGTTACTCTTAAAACATTTTTGTGTGTGAATTAAATTTAAAAAATAAATAGAAATAAATGTATATATTTCTGTAGTTGCGTTAGCCGGGAGCGAAACGAGCACAAATAAAAAATCAATATATGTATGTATCTATCACAAGCCGTTTCCCGCGACTTTCTTCAGCGTGCAGATCAACTTGCGAGTGCCCTTGAGCTTCCTTAATCTGACCATATCGGAAAATCCGTTCTTAACGGATGTCTTTTTTTTTATTAGCCTATACTGTCCCACTGCTAGGCAAAGGCCTCCCCCTTTTCCAACCAACCACACCTTCCTTTCCTGACCCACCTGAATCCATTTCCTTCCCGCAAACGGATGTCTATTTACTTTAAACTATCTCCTTGGCAAACTTCATCTTTGTACGTAAGGGGTTTGCAGATTTTTTGCGATTTTTTGGCGCAGTTGGCAATGGCCTTTCGCTCCGAGGGGACGTGGGTTCGATTCCCGCTTCGAGTCTGGGTAGGTATATTATCTATATGTATGTATAAAAAAAGTATTTATGTATATTGGACGTCTGTAACCTATAACACAGGCATTAAGTTGTCTACCTTAGGAACAGACGTCCGTGTGTTATACAGCCCTATATATTTATATATAGATTGTTACCATAAGTTATTGGTACTTCGTACTAGACCAGACTAAATCTCACGATGGGTTGACTCACACATACTTTATCGCTTCGATAACGTAACACTGCTGATTCAATGTAGGTCAAATGTTATGTTATCTTTGACATAGACACGTCGGATTGGCGTAAATATATACATATACAGCATCGAAAAATGATAGTGCCGAAATGTGGCAATGGATTATTGAAACATGAATGATGCAATTTTTCTTTAATATTTTAGCGTTACGAGAATCTGTGATATATTTGTAAAAGGTAGCGTATAGGATAAATTAATTGGACTATCGATATTCATAAATCGTGAAATCTTTTTAGACATTATTCTAACCGCGTAGTTTAATTAATTTCTTTTCGGTTAACTGATTGTGAAAACGTCATATTAACCGTTATTCTGTAACCGATTATTTATTTTATTAATTAAAATATGATCAATTCTCCAAGAATAGTATATATGTATGTTTATTGGAATATCAGCTGATTTCCTTACATGATACTAACGCGGGCCTCTGACATTCGACCTTGATTCGTAGCAACTGGCGGTTTTGCTCATAGAACATAATTGAGCTTATTAACGCATATTTTTGCAGTTCAAATTGTGTCAAATTTTAGTGGCTTTTCACTTTTTTGTAGCGGAAACGGGAAGTATATATTTGTGCGACTGTATGTGTCTATATATATATATAGACACACTTCCACAGGGATGTTGTGCGAGGCAGAAAATACCTTGCACTTATTCCTGTAAAGATCAAGGCTTCGTCCTAAAAGAACACGAATGCGCGATGCGAGCGAACTTAGTTCGTACGAACGTGCGTTCAAACATATTGATGTCTAAAGGCAGGTTGGCAGGTTTAGGGAGAATATGTCCAGGTGGAGATTCACAAATGTCATTAACCTGAGCTGTTTGTGCGATGCAAATCAAATAATGTGCCATCTTTTATCGTGCCCTGCGCGCCCTAACACCTGCACGCAATAGGACTTGCTCACATCACGCATTCGCCTTCTATTAGGACGACGCCTAATGCTTCAACATACATGATGTTGAGTGATATCTATGCGATTAAAGTTTAAGTATATGAATTTAATGTTACCAGAATCGATCTCCTTCCACTTGGGATGCGGCGAGCATATCCTCTCGCTGGTGTAGAACGGCGCTGACATGGTGGTGTGGTGCAGTGTGAGATAGTAGCTGCACTGGTGGGTGCACCATTCGGGCGGCCGTATGTTGTAACCAACGATCTGTAAGGAAAACCCTCCAAATAATACGAAGCTCGCTGCGACGCTCTATAAAGGTTTACAACCAAATATGAACGCGAATGGTCACCAATCTCGAAAACCGCGGGACGGATAAAGATAGAGTATGTCAAATCCGTTACTGAGGGATTTTTCGATAGAGCTAGATTAATTCTACGCAGCCGAAGCCGCGGGAAATATCTAGTCACCTAGTCTATATAGTGACTATTTTAAATTTCAAATTCAAATGATATTATATATTCAAGTCGACTTTCACAAGCTCCTTTGAATCGTCAAATGTTTTAAAAGCTACCACTGATTCGGAAGAGTCGAGCCACGAGAAGAATCAGCAAGAAACTCGTTAGCCACTCTTTTGAAAATAGTTCTTACAATAATGACGTTCATACACTACCAGAAGACTTAAAGAAGGCGCACAAAAAGGTATAGTTTATTCTTGAAGGTCTGTAGGTTGTATCGTGTCTTTTTTACCACGTCCTTGAGTAAATCCAACTCACTCAGCAACGATATCCGGTCTTGGATCTACATTTAAGAGGCATTTTCCGTTACCACGGATGACTCCCCCCCTTCTGCCCATCTAACATTGTTAGCTTCGCGCATGCGTCGTGCCATCAAGAAACACCAAATGCCAAGTGCTAAATCCCTTGGCTCTCCAACTTGGACCCCTTTTGGCGATACATATCTTATAATATGGAGCCCATATGCCCAAACTGTACAGTTAGAATAGAATCACTTCTCAATTCCCTAGAAGATTGTGTAGTATGTCGACTACTCTTCTGGTAGTGACTTCATCATTTATAGTATAGATTCCAAAACTCACTACGATCACATTACATATAGTAGGGAATAGGTACTTTTTAGGGTTCGGTAGTCCTACAAGGTACCTCTATAGTTCAGCTCTCCACCAGTTCGTTTATCCATCCGCAACGTTTTGGGCTAGGATTACAAAACTATTTAATGTAGAGACTTGAAATTTTCCATGTTCATAGAGCATGCTAAAAACTTAACTAGAAAAATTGTTTTGAGCGAAATCGAAGAAGAACTTCTGAAGTTATTTAAAATACCCTTATCGCGTCTCAGGTACGGAGAATTTCGTGCACGCTTTTGGCCAATTCTTTAAATACAACAAGGAGCAACCGGGCAGGTTCAATTAAGTTACTACCGACGCCCATAGTGCTTATAGCACCATCCAAATCAAAGGATAGCAGACACGTAGTCAACCTTCACAATATGTGCATGCCCTCTTCTTGAAAGTCAAGTCAGATATGCGAGGCAGGAAATACCTAGCAAACGTAATTGCCCGATTCTACGGAGACGCAGATAATCCGGAGATGACGTTAGAGGGCATTCGGTCGTCTTAACTCACGATTGATAGCAGTCGGTGACATAATCAGTACCTACCCATTATTTTAAATACGGAAGAGGAAGGATATTTGAAAATCATTAGATTTGGTCACCCATCTATCACCTGATCGAGGGAAAGAGCTGTTTAACCTATCGATCGGCTCAAATGCCAGCTAGTGATTAAGCAAAGATTGATGTGCCTTTTAGAGTCTTCCTTAACGGTACAGACGTTATATATAATGTTTCTTGACAATATGCCAAACCTGGCTGAAGATATTGACCAATCTTCGGGCGGGAGGCGCCAACTCCCACGTTATTATCCAATTACTTACTCTGATACGCCGCGAATTCAAATGAGGAGGGAGAGAGCGATGACCCCTATTTGACCCCACCCGTTTTCGGTGATGGACCACATGTGGGTGTTTTTGTTGCACGGTTGAGTGGATTACGGTAATTCTATATTGGTTTTATAGTACCGTCCCCGTCCCCAAGCCGTTCTTTTTAAAACTCATTGAATGGTACAGGTAAAAAAATTTTTTGGGGTATTAGTTCGATTTTTAAAAGCTATTTTTTCCAATAGGTTTTTTTTTCAATCGATTGCTTGTCTATGATTTTTATCTTATAATTTTATTATTATTTTTTTTATAATTTCAACCTGTAAATGAATTTCCCACTTGGATTTGGGTCTAATGTGGGCTTAAAACATTAAGTGTGAAATATGAAACGAGAAATTCCAAAAGATTTTTTTTTTCTTCAAAAAGCCAACCTTTTCAGTTTAATTTCTTTGCGGTATTATATCTTTACAACAACTTTTTTCTTGTGTTTTGTTTAAAATTTTACTTAATATTTATACTTCTGTACATAATATATAAAGCTGAAGAGTGTTTTTGTTTGCTTGAACGCGCTTATCTCAGGAACTACTGGCCCGATTTGAAAAATTCTTTCAGTGTTAGATAGCCCATTTATCACGGAAGCCTAAAGGCTATATATCATCACACTAAAATTGAATCAATTTTTTTTACCTAATTTTGTTTCTAGAAATTGCGTTCTAAATCCATTTCCATGTCGAAGACCTAAGTACAAAACCAATTAATATTTGTTATGTTATTGCATAATGTCGATCTCCGTGGCCCAGCATAATAATATCTTATAATTCTATTTACAGTATAAAGTAAGAATTACTCTGTACTGCTTTAACACGTGCGGCTAATATTCATTTTTTTTTTCGTCCGCGTAAAATTAACTCTGCCATTAGACCTATTAAAAAAATCCGCTCTTATTCTATTCGGATGTCTACCGACTATAAAAAATCTCCCTGGCAAAGTCAGAATTCATCTTTATACGTCCTGCGCTTTTCGAGATTTCGCGCTAGGTGATCTTTCACTTTTATGTATGTAAATAGAGTTTTTATGCACGCATCGGTAGTAAACTCAGATAAAATCGTAAAGACCACTTATTAAAAAAAGAAAAAAACTTTTTTTATGTTATAAGGGGCAAATGAGCAGGCGGCTCATCACTTAAATGACCACCGATGTCCATGGACACCTGCACCACCAGAAGGCTCGGAAATACCGGCCTTTATAGAGGGGTTTAGGCCACCCGGAAGTCTCACAAACCGAACGTAACGCGATAACAATGCCATCACTTGATGTGACAGCATTGCCGAGACTTCATGCCGATCTCATGTGAGAAAGGGGTATCCAGACGCGCCGATCCAATTCGGCTGCAGACCAAATCAACTTGGATTTGTACTAAGAAACTCAAAGCACTTTAAACTAAGCTTCACTAAGATTAAGCTATTTGATTGTTTGGTTCGACTTCACGCCGATCTCATGTGAGAAAGAGGTACTGTTACCCGGACGCGCCGGCCCAATTCGGCTACAAGCATGGCGCGCATGAATGTCTTGTTTTTATCTTGCACAATTTCTGTTTTCAATCAGTTGCCAGCATTTTTTCGAACCGTCTTAGGGGCCTTCACGAAAAGACTATACTCATTTCTTAAATGCCAGCAAAGTATCTGCGCGCCCTCTGCTGTTTTGATAAAACTCATTATGATACTGAAAGTCGTGAAAACCCCATTTTTGTGACCTTTGACCCCGAGTAAGTTTTTTTCTCGGGGACTTCTCACACCTCATTTATAATAGTGCTTTGAATAATGTTAATAATTCTCAGCCGAGTGTGAATTTTTGTAACCTTGGATGTCTAAATTGAGCGTACTACAAATGTGCGAAATGTTTTCCTGCCTGGTAAAAGCGTTTTGCGAAAGCGTAAGTGGCCTTATTTTTTTCCGCTGCTAATTGGTATGTCCGAAATGACCGACCCTCATAATATCCACCGAAATAACATTTCGTCTTACTTTTCTACACTTTGCGGATAACCAAAAAATATGAACAACTACAACGTTATCTTTTTTTCGCCTAACTTATTACCGACGCCCATAGACATCTGCACGACCAGGAGGCTAGCAGATCCGTTACCAGCCTTTAATAACGAGTTTAGATCACCGGGAAGTCTCACAAACCGAACGAAACGCGACAATAATACCATCACTTGATGTGACAGCATTGTCGCCAATTCATGCCGATCTTATGTAAGAAAGAAGTTCTGGTTACCCGGACGCGCTAGTCCATTGCGGCTACAAGCATGGCGCTACCTCTAATTAGAAAGACAGAAGTAAGGGAAAGGGATGGAGTAAATATGGATGGATATAAAGGTAGATAAGGAGATGAGTAAAACATTTTTTACTTTTTGACTTTGACTTTGTACCGTTTGTATCCAGCGCCTTCCTGCGACCCTTCTGAGATCGTCACTAGTCCTCTAGGCGAGCGTCTCATCTTTCATTTGCTTTTATAATAGGCATATCTTAAAGTATTTCTAGTATATTTTACAAAGAAATGTATACAAAAATAAATTCTTACAGTACAAGAGTCTTTCGTGGAATTCTTGTCTCCATAACACATTTGAATGACACTGTCGTATCCGCGAGGGCTGCGGCGAGTTCCCTTGAGCTTTTCGGTACACTCCTCGTCAGAAAACTTCGTCAGAGTCACCTGTAAATGGATGTACATACTAAGATATGTATATATCACAGCCAAGTAGCTTAATCAGCCGTTCAATTAAGTGCCTATCCTCTGTATTAAGCAGCGTCGTTCAACTACTGATACGTGATATACAGCCGTAGCGTTTGTTACATGATTTAGTAAACCGGCCGGCTGATGCCATACGTATAGGAAGACCATATAATATAAATAAAAATAACGATAAATAAATAATAAATAAATGTATAGGACTATATGACACGGACGTCTATTCCCGAGGTAGACAATATTTTGTTTGGAAATATGTAAATACATACATATATGGATAATACGCATAGACTCGAGGTGGGAATTGCACCAACAACCCCCGGAATGGAAGGCAGTGTCACTGCCCACTGCGCCAACAGGCCAGTCAAATGTGTGTGATAGTATTTGCCTAAGTGACAAAATTGAACATGGGTATATTTTTATTAATATACAAAAAGGTCCAAAGAGGATTTAAACAAAAAAATATGCGAGAAGCTTCTGTTAAACCATTCTGTTGAAAATCTTCTGTTAAACATTCGAGGTAATTTATTAGAATGACATTAGGTTGAGGTTATTTTTTTTACCGCCCAGAAACTCTTTTGGCGGCAGAACTCAGTCACAGCTAAATTAATATTACTATTATCACTACACTATTCCATTGTATTATTTTTCATTCAATTTGGAATAAGTTAGGTAAGAAATGAAACGCCATCGATTCATGTCATTTGCCTAGCTGTTTGATTAAATGACTGAGAATCGTTAAGGAAGCTAGTTTAACGGTTTCTTCTTCTTCCTAGCGTTGTCCTAATCTAGTACCAGGGTCCGTTTTAAATTGCAGAAATGGTGATACCCGACGGTCGTCTGACGTCAATCCCGGATCCCCCACGATCCCTACAACCTCACGACTCATATCAGTCAGTGACATTACTCGGGACCCACTGTTTTACGTGCCATCCGTAATACGGAGGAGGTCAGTAATATAAACCAGAATTAGAATGGGTCACCTATCCATCATCCGACCGCGGCAAGAACCACTTAACTTAGCGATCAACCCGAGCACCAACCACCGATTAGGCCATAACCTCCTCAAAGCTGAACGGCGCTGTTTACTAAAGAGGCTTGGCTATTAATTGAACTGCTAATTGAGTGAGGGTGAATATAATTAATATATTTACAGCCACATGGTGGATCTCCTTTATCTCTTTACAGCCAAGGGGTGGATCTCCTTAATCTCTACAGCTAAGGATTGGAGCTCTGTTATCTGTCTGATAATTTATATATATAATAATGGCTAGATCCACTACGGGTACACAACTCTGGATTACGAATAGAGGAGGATAAAAATTTCGCGTCAATTTTTATCTTTGTTATACAGTCGAGTCATGAAAATTGTTGAAAAACACTTGCATGATATGGTAACTCCTCGCGCACGAGATTGGCCACAAGTCGGTTACCCTTCAATTATGCTCAAATAACCTCTCCTACCTAGCGTTTTCCCGGTCTAGTACCACGGTCGGTTTAAATTGCAGAGGATGTGGCTGCGGGGCTAGTTAATGGCCGACTGCCGTCTGAAGTCATTCTTGCGATCGTTACAATCCGTACAATCTCACGACTAATATCACTCAGTAACATTAATCGGGATCCACCGCTTACGTGCATTCCGAAACAAGAAGGAGGTTGGAGGGTTGAAGAATCAATGTTAGAATGGAACATTCATCTGTCACTAGGTCGTGGTAACAATTTCGCGATCGACTCAAATGCGGACCATTGATTAGGCTGCGAACTCCTCCTATTATGCTCATATACGTAGTTCAACTATAAGTAGAATAAGAGAAGTTTGATTATGGTGGTCAACTTTTCTACTATCTCTTCACTACGGAGGAACTTTTCATTTAATAAGGGGCCAGTCTTTCAAGACTTGAATGATTTTGTCCATAAGAATATTTTTGCAAGGAAAATGAATACAGAGATGATGTAAAAATTTGCGGTATCGACGGCTTTGATGATGATTAAGTTGGAGAAAAAATTGTGTTGAGTGTTTTACAGACTAGTGGTGTTGTACTTATTACGTTTTGTTTAGAGTTAGTGTATGGGATGGAGCATTCGAAATATCACTAATGATATCTCTTCCTTGTGCATGGTTGTACATTAATTAAAGCTTTCTCGGAAAATCCGCAGGATCTTATTATTTATTTGACAACTCTTTCCGATGGGCTCGATAGCTCTTTGGCTATGTTGCTTCACTTTGCATCTTTTACCGCATGTATCATCGTGTTCTGAGGAATTGTTCGAACTGATACTGGCAGCTGTATTTCATCACAGGACATCTGGTCAGAATTCAAAATTTCATCCCCATCACCTTGATGTCCTGAAGTCCACAACCGTGCGATTCTCTAGATACTTCTTAACTCGCAGCACTCCTATGTGGAATCAGTCACCAGCTACGGTATTTCCAAACCGATATGAATTAAGGACCTTCAAGAAAAGAGGGTGATCATACTTAAATGAATTATGTGCTATGTAATGTGATATATACACGCCTTTTTTTTTGTCGCTTCAAACAAAGTACAAAGTAGTAACTGTATATTTTTTTTATATTATGGTGATTGTGTAAATAAAGTTTAAAAGAAGTGTAATTTCAACAGAGTGGACAATATTTAAACAATTTTAAAATTATTACTTTTTTTTTCATCTTTATAGCAATTTTTCAATATTATTGAAATTCTTTACGTATTTGTTTCATGCCATGTGTCTTTTACATATTCATATGTAATTAAGCTTTATTTAAATATTTATAAAATTTTACCCTATCGACTTAACAGAAGTTCAAGTACATTATACGTATAAAAACGAACCTCTTCAACACTGGGTACGTTCTTCCTTCCTCCACAACGCAAGGTCTTCCTAAAGTTGGCCAAACATACGGCGGCAGTGCCTTGGCATGGACGCCGTCTGTCTGCCGCAGCCGCCGAAAGGTATTCCACCAGGAAAGGCCTACATATTAATAGCAAAGAAGTTAACAAATAATATACGAAGAAAAATATAATACTAGATAAATATGGGGCCTTTCTCTCCAAGCGGACAAGGAAAAAAAGAGTGCGGCCTTGGTATTTGTTTATACTTTGGTCAATCATAGCTAATTACTATTAAACGTGAACACTCAATTTGTTTCCCCAACACGCTTTATCGCGTAGTTACGGGACAGTTAATAATTGACCACATGAACATTTTTGAACATTGTTATTTGAATTAGAGGATTTATTTTTTTAACATTGTCAAATAGCAATAAGAATGTACATTTAATAGTTTAAGCTTTGAATTTATTCAGTATGTACAAAAAACATAATGTGATTTCTATAAGTTATATCAAAGAGACTATGCGATGACGCGAGGATGCGTCAAAGTCGTACACTGAGTAAAATGGCGCATATTAGGAAAGGCTTACGTCCACCTTACGTCTGATGATGATGATATTGACATACCTGAGTGTGTCGGAACATGTAAAGTATGCCGCGAGAATGGACATAAGTCGCCAAGCACGTTGGCACGAGTCCTGCGCGGGTGAGCGATTTGAGGTGGTCTGCTTCATGAGCTGACAGTAGACTTCATCGCGAAGTTCCGGTACCGTGTGTAAATGCTGGAAGTGAAACACACTATTGATGACACTTAGTGATGAGAAAACTGACAAGAGGCGACTTCTGTAAGGCACTTTTTAATCTTTTATTAATTTTAATAAAAAGAACTATATGACACACCTAAGATAGTTCTATTTGTGTTCTATTTGTATGTTTATATAGACAAAGGAAAGCATTAGCATAAATAGCTATACTTATTTAAATTAACCTTCACTATAGTAAGGTTCACTTCATAAATATTAATAAGTTACGAGTCTAATACTTTTTATTTCCTTACCATTAGCATGGTAAAGACGCATTTCACTTCAGTCAAGTCTTGATGGATCGCCCTCTCGGCAGGCTGCAGATCGCCGCAGTAGGCTCGAATGCAGGTGAAGCACTCCAGGGCGGCCGATGCTAGTACAGTTCATCCATAAATTATGAATCTTAATCATAAGGTTAAAGATAATGTTAAGTCTGGCTCCGGCATAACAACCACCAATTGCATTTGTTAGTACAATTCTCAATTATAGTAGCATTGTTTTAAAGACATTTTATTGGTGCCGCCATTACGACCTACATACGCCTTAAACCATGTTTATCATGCCGGTAACAGACATTTAACACAGATTAGATACATACTGAATATGAGTCAATACAATTTCTTTTATAATTTTATATTATAACTAACATTGTAACTAACATTAATCTTTAAGTCGTAAGATTTAGATTTTAGAGTATACTGCATAATTCTCGCAAAGCAAATAGCTTGGAAATCTGAATTCAATTATCCGAGCGCAATTTCTTTTTGATATCAATAGTGGCAATCCATTTGTAAAAGCGTTTCATAGCTTAATTTTTAATTTCTATTTTTGATTGGCTTTTTGATGCACCAAGTATTGCTATGAACCTTTCAGTCAAAGTCAAAAATGTTTTACTCATATAGACTTTACACTACTCTTATGTAGGTATAATAATAATTATTATTATTATTTTAATCATAATTATAAAATTGGGTGATAAATTTTACGCTTTAAAAGCAAAGTTTACAAGAGTCCCAACGCGCCCTACACTGAGAAGAACCCGCAACAAACTCAGTCGGGTATTTTTTTGTTACAGTCAAATCGACTTTCATTCGGTTTGAATCGCTGGGCTATTGTTGAAGCCACTCCAACTAAGGGCCACAGCAGGATAAACGAACATTGCGGACTTGTATAATCGACCAAGAAAGTGGTTTGCCATTTTGGATGGGTTATTGTTAGAAATTAACGTAATGACCCTTTTAACTAATTGACGTGCAAACGAGATTCGACCTTAGCGTGGCAAATCAATTTCTTGGTCGACTATACAAATGATTGAAGAAGATGGACGCGTATGCTTGTACCTTAATCCTATGTATATCACAACACAAACGTCTATAGAACCATGGCGATCCTTAACAATAAGGAATTATATACGGTTGAGTAGGACGCCCAGCCCTTCCGACGTTCGTATCCGCATCATAAAATGGCGAAGATACAACAAACAATTGCATGCCATTACACGTCCGTCTATGATTGTTGTTTGGATCTATTCATCTTGCAAAGAATAAGGTATCCATCAGTCTATAACCACAATTGTGGGTAAATAATAGGCGTGCTTATGAAGAGGCCCTAGTCCAGCAGTGGATTGAATCGGGCTGATGATGATGATGATAGTGATGATTATGGAGGTGATGATGGAGTTGATGATGAAGGTGATGATGATGGTGATGATGATGATCATGAATAGAAGGTTTTGTAAAAAAGTTGTGTTATGTGCAAACATTTTTGAAGTGATAAACTTTTTTAGGCGCGTTTATCACTTCACTTTCCCTCATCATTTTTTGGATGAAAAAAAAAACGTGAAACTTGCGCCATCGTCAACGCACGTTTCTTATGACTTCATGAGTGTGTTTATATATGAAAACTTTTTTAGCTGCATTGGAGATTTTTGAGATGGGAAAAAACATAGAACTCGTGACACTGTTACCGTTACCGACACCATTGTCTGTTCAAGTTTCGTTTTCACTTTCGTTGGCCCTCCCGAAGTGCCCATGATTTTTTTCATATTACAGTGGACTTTTGAATATCGAGGTGATGGGGCTGTTGGGAGGTCTTATCTGGTATTCTTTGGACATATCATGTGACACAAAAAAATATCATTTACTTCATCTTATAATACAGGAAAATATGCAAAGAAGCTGAAAACCTGGCAGATGCCGCACTTATCGGTTTAAGAATCTTCGTGTGAGGTATGGGATTACCACAACATCTTTGTTTCGAGTTGCGGCTTCAAAAATTAAATAGGCCTTAATGATAGGCAACCTTAACAGAGCTGATGGCACTTAAGGAAGAAGAAGAAGGAAAGTTGTTTGCTGGTAAAATTCAGTTGCCGGTATATTAGGTTTTCGAGCTTATAAGCTTATATGAAACATGTCGTATATATACCATATAAGTGTGACGAGTCTCTGATAAATCATCCGGGAGATAGACACTAGAACTCTCTGATTGTGGTTGTATTTAGCGGCGATAGAACAGTTTTTGTTTAACAATATATAATTTGCAAAACCTGTTTTAAACATCGTTGGGTCTAGACAGGTCTTACGAGATCAAATTGTTATTTCGCATCAGAACGACGTTATTTGCAATTTTATCATCTTTAATACCATTTTATATATGCAAACTGTTTTCAATGCTTTTTTTTAAATTCTTTAAACTCTTCACATTTCAAGGAATATGTAATCTAAGATATTTGTACACATAAATCAACTCAAAGTGGGTGTCTGTGATTAATTTAAATTCTGGCCTTGTTTAAAGTCCACTATATATTTAAACGGGACCAATACTTATCTACACTGCTTGCCCCGATTATTCTGACTCCATTTTGGTGGGATTTTTAATGGTGTTGGTGTCAACGTCAGATGTGAGTTTGCTATTTCTTGAGGGCTCTAAATGAATAATGCAGGCAGCTTTTATAAGAATAGAAAAGTAAATTAGCTGGAGCACCAACTTGTAGTAGGACGGTTTCCCGTGACTTTGTCCGGTTAATATTAATTAATTGCATAAATAAAATATAACATTGGCGACGAGCACGGGATTCATTGTCATGAAAAAAAACTACGAATTTTTCAATACAATAGAAAAATTAAAAAGTCAAGGTAAAAAAATCTTGGATACAAGAGAAAACTAAAAGCGAATTAATAGAAATTGCAGATGTCGAGTGGAAAGATACCCCAAAGCAAAAACTAGATGGCGCTGTACGGACAG